>JAQFZJ010000759.1:0-17427 GCA_034695645.1 Folsomia fimetaria
TATCATGCAAACTACAAAATACAAACTAGTAGTTTGTATTTTGTAGTTTGTAGTTTGTATTTTCAACTAGTAGTTTGACCATCTCTGTAATCAAGGTTATTACCACTGGTAACGATGTGGTAATAATATACAACCAACATGGTAAAGTTGGTTGTATATATCTTATCACCATATTGGTAGCATATTTGTTACCGGATTGTTACCGAAATATTATTACCGTCACATATGGTTACCGTATCCGGTAACTATTATGACTTTACCGGGGTTGGTAATATAATTTTTTACCAAAATGGTAACAATCCGGTAACAAAAATGTTTCCAAGGTGGTAATATCTCTTTACCAAGTTGGTTGTACAGCGTGATTCAGGCCAATGTTACGGTCTTTAATATGCAATTAAAAATTAATTAAAAGTTAATTAATTTTATAAAATAAAATTTAATTGATGCATTTCCTAATAGGAGGAGGTCTGATATTTTTCTTGGATTTTTAGAGTTAGCAGAAAATCGGCAGTGTAACTTTTCCTGAAAAAAAGTTCAGATTTAACATGGGTTTCACTACCCCTGACCCCAGTTAGTTACCTCAAAAACGTGGTTACTGATATTGTCATGTTATTGCCCATGAATATCTGCATGAGTAGCATGAGAAATGACATCAGAAGTCGTAACCACGTTAAACTCGAGGTAACTAACTGGGGTCAGGGGTAGGGAAACCCATGTTAAATCTGAACTTTTTTCAGAAAAAAGTGACTCTGCCACCTTTGTACCAACTCTAAAATTTCAAGAAAAATATCAGACGTCCATCTATTAGTTAATGCATCAATTAAACTTAATTTTATAATTAATTAACTTTTAATTAATTTTTAATTGCATATTAAAGACCGCAACATTGGCCTGAATCACGCTGTATATTATTGACACATGATTGCCATGTGGTTATGAGCTTGATTACCAAAAACTGGTTATACCGATGCTTACCGTTTTATTTAGTGTTTGTTCTGTTCTGTTCTGTTCTATCGTTTAACGTCTGAAGTATATGATGTGTACACATCGATTCCATATTTATATAAGATGTTGAGGATTTAATTTACAAACTGTACTGGCATCCAATATAAATAACCATGACCGAATTAATTCTTCATACTTACAATGATCCTGGCATTTTTTTTATATAAATCGCTCAAATAATAAGTCACATTTGTTCTGATTGCTGGGCTGGCTTTCATTCAGTTATTGTCAAAACTGAGGGGGTCATTTTCCTCCCCTACCAAAGTTGTTGTACGATGGACTTGTGGGATACTATGTTCTTGATTTGTACTAGATTGGCCATTCAAAATAATTTGGTTATGTTGCAAACGAATGTGGCCATCCAATTGGGCCTTGCATGTTAACTTTCTCTCACAAAGTGGGCAAGAATTATAGCCATGTTGGCGGAGGATATGTGCAATTTTCAGGAACTGATTCCGGAAGATTTCGCCACAGATGGAGCAGTAGCAGAGGGATTCTTCACCCTATAAAATAAATATTATTATCAAAACATTCCCCATAAGACTTTATTAATATACACACCATGCTCGGGGATTTGCACTCTTGCAAATGCGTTTCCCACTCCACTTCAGTTTCAAATTGGTTAATCGGACATCCGTACGGACAGCAACTTTTGATGGGAAAGTGTTCCAGCTCAATGTGAGCAAATAGTAAATCTTTGCTGGTAAAATTCGTAAGGCAAACTTGGCACAGAGCGATGGTTTCCACTGTCAATGTTATCATTCCTGTTGGTGTGCAACCCTTCTTCTTGTGATACCGGAAGGCCTCAGGGGACATGAACGTCTTGGGGCAGTTGGGGCAGTGGTATCTGTATCCATCGTGGTTTACTCGGATGTGTCGATTTAAAAGGAAGGGTTTAGGGAATGTTTTATTGCAGTGTGGACATGGAAGTGCTTTCACCGGTTTGCAAATTCTTGGCATAGAGGTCTTCCTGTAATGTTTGATTCGTGACATTGTAGGATTAAAATTATGATATATGCATAAAGTTTTTTTGTTACGGTATCGGCTCCTGAACGAGAATGGATTTCTTACTCCTGACTCTGGAACCTTGGCTTTTCATTCTGACTGGAATATCGTGAAATCGTGCTGGGGGGTTAGAATTTCTGTCAACAAACAAATTAACATTAGAAGAGGGGTTAACCATTGTAAGTCGGAAATATTTATACCGTGATGATTTAAATTCTATGCCATTGTTCTCCTGTTGGTACTGTCTCTTGAACTCCAGCTCGACCCCAGCGATAACAGCCTTCACATTGGTGTCGGTGGCAGACAGGTAAAAACCATCATCTCCACATTTTCCTTCTGGATTTGTGTTTGTTCCTTGCTTATCTTGAATACAAGGTGTGCCGACAGGTTCAACTGCAGTGCCTGAAATAACATTTGCGCTGAAACTTCGTTCTCTAATATTTCATCTTTGGAGCCATGTTGTGGGATGATATTCTCCAGCAATAGAAACACACATACCGGGATTCATGTGGATATGTATAAGATGAAGGTGGGTTTCCATGTGGGCTTCGCATGTAAAATTGCTTCCACACACTTGACAAGACACGTGACCATGGTAGCGGAGGAGATGTGCAATTTTTAAGAATTGGTTACGAAAGATGGCATCACACGTGGTACAGGAACAGAGCGACTCCTCACTCTAAAATCAAATGACGGCAAAGTTAAGTATCAATCAATACCAGATTTACTTGGTGGGATACCTTCATTGAAGATTTACACTGCGTCAAATGCGCCTCCCACTCGTCCTCCGTTTCAAATTTTTGCGGGCAACCATAAGGACAACGCGACTTGTTGGGAAAGTGCTCCAGCTCAATGTGTTCAAAAAGCTCTTCCTTACTTTTAAATTTCAACTGACAAACATCGCAGGAGGAGATTTTATCCATCGAGTGAAGGTTTTTCTTGTGACGGTCTAACGTCGCCGCAGACTTGAATGCTTTATGGCAGTGGGTGCAGCGAAAGCGGAGGCCCTCGTGGTTTACTCGAATGTGCGCGTGTAATTGTGTGCTGTTGTTGTATCCTTTGCTGCAGTGGGGGCATCTCAGCCCCATCGACAACGCTAACCGGCGACGAACGTTTGGCATGGTGACCCTGCATGTGTTTAAATTGTGGAAAATACTGCGAATCTTCAAAACTTAAACGTAGGGAAACTTACTTATTTTTCTGCTTCTTGTATTTTCTCCCTTTTCCAGAAATGTATTTCTTACATCTTGGTCTGCTGGATGTATTGGGAATGTCGGTCAGTCGGGCTGGCGGATTTACATTTCTGTGCACAAATTGAAATAACTATGTAACTTCTACTCATTGTTGTAAGTGATAATAAAATAATTAAATAATACCTCCCATGTTTATGTTGAATACCATCTTCTTCATGTGTATCTTGGAGAGTAAAGTTCATAAGTTCACCACCGTCAACCAAGTCCACCTCAGTACCAACAATAATAGGTTTCAAATCGACTTCTTCTTCCAGTTCAGATGGAGTCCGTCCGAAAGGGAGGAGGTCCAAGAAAAGGTCATGTCTATCAGGATTACTTTCTTCATGGGACGATAGGCATTCTTCAGATACTTCAACGCAAATAATATTATAAAAGTTATTGTTTAAAAATTTAATAATAACGAAGGTATTAGACTATGTCGTAACTTACTATTCTCCACGTCGCCACGAGAAAGCACCCCCTTAGTTCTTATAACCGCGACTAAACAATCCTCAATATTACCAATCTGATCCAGTAATTTGGCAACGTTATCCAGCGTTGCTGCGCACATACGACAACGCAGTAACAATGATGTCGTCGAAAGTGGGGTGGATAACTTGTTCTTTAAAAGGCACAGCAAAGTCTTCATCTCCTTCTCATGAAATGGCATTGTGGCTTTTCCTCCACCACAAATGTCACATCTCTCAAATTCCTTTGTAGTGCAATCTGAATTGTTAAGGGGACTGCTAAAATTGAATTGACAAATGTTGTTGTTGCCAATTTTGTTAATAGAACGTTGTGGCAATTTGCATCTTTGCAAAACCAAAGTTGTGGAGATTAAATCCCGTAATATATTTCCAGTCCCTCGGTTTGTTTTCATCTATACAGAATTCAGTAATATTAGTTTTTCTTCGAATTCGTATAATACATACATGTGTTGTACAATTTGTATTCATTTTTTGCAACTACAACTTATTAATTATTATTTACCTTTATTTAAAAACTCTTCCACGTGCGAATTAACCACGGAGACGACCTCGCTTCGGATAACAAAATATATTTCAGTTTTCGAATATAATACACTAAGGAAGTAAAGGTGCAACAAAAAATAACCTTTTTTAATACTAGTTTTGAGGAAAACACATGTTTTGTTGTTGATGTGCAGAGTCCATTTGCCCGGTTCTCATCATCTCACATTACACCTCAAGACCACTTCCCCTCCTTTTGGCTATATTTATACGGAAAATGATTTCGATGCATGTATTTCTATCAAGCTGTTAAAATTGTAATTTTGAATTAATTGCAGTAAAAGATTTTTAAACCTAAGATATATCCTATTCTGGGTCGGTTACACTTAATTTAACGGTTTTTTTTTTACTAATTGCACCCAACCCACCCCACCCATTTTTTAAACTGTATTCAATACAGCTTTGTTTCCTAGGGATTGTCCGCAGCATTGAGATGCAAATAATGTTGATGAAACAAGCGCACCTGAATGGAACTTTTAATACGGAGATTTAATTGTAATAGTTAGTCATTAAAGGGGGAAGTCAGATGCTACTATTGCAATAATATAGTAAAAGTTGTTACTGTAAAATAATTCTTATTCTAAGCATATTGTAATTCAGAAATTCAATCTCTTGAAATTCTGATAAAAAACACTTTAAATTTTAAATAATATTAAATGCGTGCTACCACAAGATCTATATGCAATAGTCACGTTTTAGTGAGTAATTTATTACTAGCCAACCGACACCCCACCCCTGAAGGGGTGGAGGGCGTCGCCCCATTCGAAGCCGTGTCCGTTTAGTCTGCGACCATACCTTGACCCCACCCTTCGCCTTTATTTCTGTCACGCTTGACCTCTACTTTGCCTGCTTTTTCCTCGCCATTGACCTCTCCTTCGCCTGCTTTCCCCTCCTCCTTGACCTCTCCTTTGCCTCCTTGTTCCTCACCCTTGACCACTGCTTCGCCTTCCTTTTCCTCATCCTCGACCACTCCTTCCTTTTCCTCACCCTTGACCACTTCTTCGCCTTCCTTTTCCTCAGCCTTGACCTTTCCTTCGTCTTCTTTATAATCACCCTTGACCTCTCCTCGCCGGCTTCAGCCTTACCCTTGACCTCTCCTTCGCCTTCTTTATCCTCACCCTTAAACACTCCTTCCTTTTTCTCGCCCTTGACCTCTGCTTCGCATTCCTTTTCTCACCCTCGACCACTCCTTCCTTTTCCTTCGCCTTCTTTATCCTCGCCCTTAAATACTCCTTCCTTTTCCTCACCCTCGACCACTCCCTCCTTTTCCTTCACCCTTGACCTCTCCTTCGCCTTCTTTTTCCTCACCCATGACCTATCCTTCGAGTGATCTCCCTCACTCTTGACCTTTCTTTCGGCATCTTTTATTCTCGCCTCTGACCTCTCTTTCGGCCTCAGTTCTGACCTCTGTTTAGCCTGCCCTTGTCCTCGCCTCCGGCCTCTTTATATTCTATTCTGTTCCTCCCTTCTGACCTCTGCTATTTTCCTCGCCTCTGACCTCTATTTCTCCGACTTTTTTTCTCCCTTTTGTCATTTCTTTTGCCTGCTTTTTTTATCCCGCTTGACTTGACTTCCATTTCGCCTTCGGTTTCTTCGCCTATATAGAACCTTTATATAGAAAGTGCATGGCTTTAAAGTTGCCTAAAACACAACTTGTTTGGTCAATGTGTCAAATATCAGTTGAACTGATGTGTGGACGGATGGATATCTATAGGAATCCACCCCCAATACTCAACGGATGTGAATCGCCAAATTATTGGTGTTTTAGATAAACTTTGATAATGTTGAATTATGTCTCCCTTAGTGAACGTTGCACAATGTGTGTTTTTAATAAGAGGCTCACTTCCCGCAATAAGTACACACATTTGATGCCCAGGCATTGTTGGCTCCTTGAATATAAATGCAAAATTCTGTGTCGCATGATCTTTAAAGTGACCATTTATATTTGGAATTTCTTCCAAGCGGGCTTCGATTGTTTGCGTGACTAGAAATGTGTACACGTGGTGCGTCGTTTGCACAATCCCTTCTAGGTTGTACGGCATTGCGTTTGTTTGGATAAACCTAAATCTAGAGAATGTATTTAGTTTACTCCAGATCGAGTAGAAGTTGAATTTGTACTCGTGTTTAAGTGGCACCCGGCGCGGTATTAAAAGTCGGATTTCACAAATGGAGAACCTCCCTTGCACAGGATCTGTCAGAACGGGATTTTTGATTGTCCCTAATCTCGCTATTCCGGGGAGAGCCGGCATAAAGATAATTGTCGTTGGGAGCAGAGTGGACGGCGGGAACATTTCATGGGTAAAGGACTCTTGCAGAATTATATGAACATCGTATCCAACTGTGGTGCCGTCTAAAAGGTGTCGAATGGAAGATTCCGCCGTGAGTAGATGTACAAACGGAAAGAGTAGGAACAGTGAATTTGTCATTTTTTGTATGCTTTTCCAAATCCTTGGAATATATGAAGATTTGACTATAAATAGATCTTTTGGAAACTGACGAGTACAATCGAGTAATGGGGATTCTCGTACTGATTGAGTATGCTCATGAAATTGCGGAGAATATTTTTGTTAAACAAATTTTACGGTCCGACTTTCCTAATGCATTTGTTAGATGTGTTGCTACCCTGAGAGTGAGGATATGACATTTTGACATTAAACCAGTTGCTATGATATTGAACAACAACAAAGGAACGTCACTTTGAATAATTCCAATCAGACCCAGATCACCTAGTCACCAGCCAAATGTTGAAACACGCAACAGGCAACACGCTTGCTCTAATTTATCAAAGCCCTTTTAGGGACCCCTTTCAAATCCATGTACTAACATTATTTTGCGATATACACCTCATTTTGTTATGGTTCTTCTCTCCTTATTGCAAAATTGATGTTCGTGACTGGCTTGAGGAGATAAATGTCAAGGTATAGCGATTGACCACACACAGTGCTATTTTCATAAGTTGTGGAACCTATGCACCGATTGTTTCACCGATGCAATTGTATAGATGTCAATGATAATGGATAGTTGATTTTCAGTCAAGTTGACTCTAACGCTGGGGATCAGTACCATTTTTTTTCGAAAATGTGGAACTCTCTCCCTCAGAAGATTCAAGCAATACCGGATTTTTCGGACTTCAACATTGCACTTCGACAACATTTATTACAAAAGCGCAGTGACAATTTTTTATATTATTAAAGTTAAGATATTTTATAAGATAACATAATATTAAGACACAATTTTGACTTCAATCAGGTTTAGGTAATAATTATTGACATGAATTAGTTTTAAATTTAGGATCACACTTTTCAAGTTATGTGTAGTTAGTGTGACCTGGTAATGGAAACAATGTGTATCACAACATATTATGTACTTCTGTCACTTAAATAAATATTGGATTGAATTTAACAGTGGTTCCGTCTCATCTGGTGCAAACAAAGAAAAATCCCGTAAGAAGTGAAAGGATTACTTGCAATACATTACAACCTATAGGCTTCATCCAATCCAGATAATAATTTATTATTAATAAACAATGCCAGTATATTATTCATGACTCTTTTGCATATTGATAACTTCTAGTGGAACTTTGTCTCCCGAAAGGTGCTCCAGTGCATTAAATCACGCAAATGACAGCAAAAGAGAACATTATTGATGTTTCAAATATTCATATTCGTAAGAACTTTGCCCTTTCACCAGCATGAGAAGCAGTTTGACACATTCGTATATACTGCTTGTCCCAGCATTGGTAGGATTCGTTTCGTTTCGCCAATAATACAAAACTTACAAAATTAAGGGTTTTGAAATGGAGACACATTTCAGGCGTTACGGGATGAGGATAAGGGTATGCAAAACTCGGGATCAAGGATTATTTTAATGTTATTTTCGTCCAAATCCCAGCTATTCAATGTGCCAACAACACACCAAATGTAATATTTTTCAACATAAATTGAAATTTGCAGACAGGGCTTTTTTTTAATGCATTTCGCAGTAAATAAGTAAATGAGAAACGTCTTGCGAAAAACGAAAATTGTAATTTATGTTGAAAAATATTACAATTGGAGTGTTAAAGTACGATTGGAGCTGTGGAACTGATTTTGACAGAATAGCAGCTCAGTGTTGTTGGCACATTCATGGGATTTGGATGAAAATAAAATCACGGCACCATTCGCCCAATTATTCTCAATATCCCTCCGAATTATAAACTTTATTCCTTCATTTGACACCTGTTTGACTGAAAAATAGTCATAACCATTATAAGTGGTGTTAATCCCAGTGTTGGATCTGGAGCGCACCCTACCGAATCAATGAATAATGGTTTGTAGAGAAATAACGCTAGTAGAAGAACATGTCTCTCCGGTGTAGTTTGAATAAGTATTACCCGAGGGGTAGCATTATTCTTATATGATGCATGCAGCCCTCGCCAATACATGTATTAATCGAATCAATGGCACAAACTTCCACATTCACATAGCAGCGTGTCCTACATGAATAATACGCACGCAAACTTCGTCACAATCCACTATCCTTCCCGTGTTTTATTTGCATGCAAAAGCATACCAGGAGTCGGAGCCTGCTATAGCATTCTGCATATACGAGTATTTCCTACAGTTGTGTTTTATCCATAACCAACAACAGCCAACATGCTCCTAGCTGATTCCTCCGGTGTAAGAACTATACAATAAATGTAAATATTACAAATAACTAATCAAAATTCATTTTCAAAGCCAAATCCTGCGGAACGAAATTCCTCCAACTCCACCCTCCTGGAGTTAGCATCATCTGAAATTGGCCGAATCCAATGGACAGATTTATTCCCACATTGTCTTAAACTTGCCATTTTAAAAGGGACATATTCCTTATCCGATGCTGACTTAAAGTTGAGGAATATTTACAGCAAACTCAAAGAGGGTGAAAGAAGTACCGCTGTTAATCACGATGTTGCAAAGTTGAATGATTTTACTGGATACATTTCCAAGCAGTTGGAAAACAATAAAATTGAGTCATCCTCCGTCATGAATGATTGTGGCCTATCCAACAGTGTGATACAAGGATGGCAACAATACCGCAAACTTTCCAAAAGCATTCGTAAGATCTTATTACACCAAAAATCACAGATACTTATTAATGATGATTCACCCAATCTCTAGAAAGCGTGGTCGGCGACGGGGCGGCGCATGTAAATGGAGAGGTCTGGACAGAGGTGGAAAATGCAGAAGCAAGTTTGACTTCAAGTATGAAAGCTTTGCAAGAATTACTTTTGCCGAATGATGACGAGGATTAAAATTGTAAATACACAATCTCAGAATATTCTATATTTACTGGTTGATTATTCGAAGCTGATTGTGGTATGTAATACTGTGTAATAAAAACTAATCACAAAGGGTCAATGAGGAATTTCTAAAGGTTCACACCGGGTGAGCGGATTCCAGTTGCATTTATGCTTATTTGTATTGATAGATACTTTTGTGGAGTTCAAGGAAGTCATTTTAACGTAGTTTTATTAAAGTTCTCTAGCTTTCGGGATAAACTTATCTCATCATCAGGAGTGTTAATACAATAAAATCAGAAAACTAAATTTAGATTGACAATACATTATTGATTAAGAATACATTGGAAAGGTAATAATATTGATCACTAGGGGCGATGTAGCAATGGTAACATAAACGCGCTCCATATGGGGTTGATGGTCATACCCGTGTCTCTATTTAGTGGTTTGGTACTTTTTTGAATGTACAGGCCTTCTTTAAATTTTCGATGAAAATATCTTGGTTCAGAAATAATTAGACTTGCTGAGTCAAAATCTATCTGATGGGTGGGATTTTCTTTTATATGGGAAGCTAAAGCTGAGCTTTCGGTCTTTTTCTTTCGAATATCTCTTCGATGTTCTGAAATACGGTCGTTGATATCCCTGCCAGTCTCACCAATGTATTTGGAGGAGCAAGTGCATGGTATTTTGTAAACTCCACTGTTGATCTTTTTTGGTTTGGTTTTCTGGTTACAAATTGTTTGACCTATTTTTAAGCCGGTGAGATAACCGAATTCGCAATTGAGTGACCGTCTGAGGTATTGAGTTAACCTTGTTGTGAGTGGTCCCATATAAGGTAGAATAAATCTGCCGGGTTTGTCCTCTGGATCTGTATTGATTTGGTTATTTATATTTCGTTGTCTCATTCTCTCCAATCTTTGTTCGAAGATCTTTTTGGGATAGCCATTACGTATTAGTGTTGTTCTAAGATGATTGATTTCCTCTTCAATGGATTCTTCATCACAGACTACAAAACCACGATACAGGAGAGAATCAATAACTGCTATTTTTTGGGATCTATGATGATACGAGTTGTAATTTAAATAGCGTCCGGTGTTGGTTGGTTTTCTGTATACTTTGCGAGACAGGCTACCATCTGGTTTCCTTTCGAGAAGCGTATCAAGAAATGCAAGTTTATTGTCATGCTCTTCTTCCAAGGTGAACTGGATATTTGGGTGATATGCATTGAAGTCATTAAGTATGGCGTGTTCCGTACCGATTTTGACGCATGCGTATACATCATCTTTAAAGCGGCGGTAGAAGAAAATATTTGGGTTTGGAAGTTTATTTCTTTCGAGTTTCTGAAGGAAAAGTTCAGCAAATTCTGGAGAAAAGGGAGATCCCATTGGAGAACCGTCATTTTGTTTGTAGATGTGATTTTTCCAAACGAAATAGTTGCATTTAAGACATAACTTGATTAGATCTATGACATCATTTACTCTTAAACTGGTTACTGTTTTCCATTCATCAGTGGTTTGTAGCAGTTCTTCAATGTAGTCAAGAGTCTCGGATACGGGAACTTTTGTGTAAAGCGATGTGACGTCCAGAGATATCATTTTATAGCCAGGAGGTATTTTGAGGGTCTCGATATGTTTTACGAATTCATATGTGTTTTTCAAAGATGTAGGATGCGATTTGGTAAGAATTTTCATGATTTTGTTCAGAAAAATTGATAAGTTGTAAGCTGGTGATGATCTGAAATCCACGATTGGACGTAGAGGGAAACCGAGTTTGTGTATCTTGATAAGACCGTAGAAATTTGGGGCGTAGGTTTCACGATGTATCGTTATTTTGCATACTTCTTCCTTTGGTAATTTTTTAAATTTCTGTAGATTGGTGCATTTTTCTTTGATTTCTTTCACAAGAGATTCGGTTGGATCGCTTTGCAAAAGTTCATATGTGTCATCTACAAGTAGTTCCTCTATTTTTGTGTTGTAGTCCCTGGTATTTAGGATAACGGTACAATTCCCTTTGTCAGCAGGACAAATTGTGATGTTGTTGTCTGATTTTATTGATTTTAGTACTGGGTGAATCCATTTAAATTGTGACGCAGTTTTATCCGGTTTGTTTATTTCAGATTTTAGAATCTTCGCTACTCCTGCCCGAGTTGCATTTTTTAATTCATCCGAGATGTCGGTAAAATCATCTAAGCAGCATTCAACATTTATTCCGGCTTCTATTAAAAGGTCATTGTGGGTCTTGTAGGGTACTGCAAAGTTTAAACCTAATTTTAGGACATCGATTTCTTTTTGCGAGAATTCACGATCTGAAAGGTTGCGGACACAATTTGGAATGTTGGTTTGTTGTGTTCGATTTGTGATGATAGGAGTTATCACTGGAATTTCTCTGTTTAGCAGTTTTGTAAATTTTTCATTCTGTTTTTTCTTGATTTCATCATTATATGTAGTAGTGCATCTCGAAAGTTCAGCGTTTATGTCATTAAGTAGTTGTGGCATTTTGTTGGTGATTTGTTCACTGTACGCAAGGCTCTTCTGTTTCAATTCGTCAAGTTGTTTGAATTTCTGGTTATATGCTAATTTGACTAAACGGGATTCACATGTTTTTATTATTTTTTCGGATTCAGGGATATCCTTCCAATGATTCTTAATTCTGAGACCATTTGGAATTAAGTCATTTTTTCTGCATCGTTTCAAAAATATTATGTCATTCCTAAGTTTGGTTGCCTTCATCTCTGTTCGTTCAAGATTCTTCATAATAGACAATCCACCATGTCTTTCTGCAATAATTTTTATGTGTTTCCATCCTTGTGATTCAGAATTGATAGATACTTTTGTGGAGTTCAAGGAAGTCATTTTAACGTAGTTTTATTAAAGTTCTCTAGCTTTCGAGATAAACTTATCTCATCATCAGGAGTGTTAATACAATAAAATCAGAAAACTAAATTTAGATTGACAATACATTATTGATTAAGAATACATTGGAAAGGTAATAATATTGATCACTAGGGGCGATGTAGCAATGGTAACATAAACGCGCTCCATATGGGGTTGATGGTCATACCCGTGTCTCTATTTAGTGGTTTGGTACTTTTTTGAATGTACAGGCCTTCTTTAAATTTTCGATGAAAATATCTTGGTTCAGAAATAATTAGACTTGCTGAGTCAAAATCTATCTGATGGGTGGGATTTTCTTTTATATGGGAAGCTAAAGCTGAGCTTTCGGTCTTTTTCTTTCGAATATCTCTTCGATGTTCTGAAATACGGTCGTTGATATCCCTGCCAGTCTCACCAATGTATTTGGAGGAGCAAGTGCATGGTATTTTGTAAACTCCACTGTTGATCTTTTTTGGTTTGGTTTTCTGGTTACAAATTGTTTGACCTATTTTTAAGCCGGTGAGATAACCGAATTCGCAATTGAGTGACCGTCTGAGGTATTGAGTTAACCTTGTTGTGAGTGGTCCCATATAAGGTAGAATAAATCTGCCGGGTTTGTCCTCTGGATCTGTATTGATTTGGTTATTTATATTTCGTTGTCTCATTCTCTCCAATCTTTGTTCGAAGATCTTTTTGGGATAGCCATTACGTATTAGTGTTGTTCTAAGATGATTGATTTCCTCTTCAATGGATTCTTCATCACAGACTACAAAACCACGATACAGGAGAGAATCAATAACTGCTATTTTTTGGGATCTATGATGATACGAGTTGTAATTTAAATAGCGTCCGGTGTTGGTTGGTTT
The DNA here is from genome assembly GCA_034695645.1 of Folsomia fimetaria. Classification (NCBI taxonomy): domain Eukaryota; kingdom Metazoa; phylum Arthropoda; class Collembola; order Entomobryomorpha; family Isotomidae; genus Folsomia; species Folsomia fimetaria. Next base: position 13,270 of record JAQFZJ010000759.1, read on the forward strand.
TCTGTATACTTTGCGAGACAGGCTACCATCTGGTTTCCTTTCGAGAAGCGTATCAAGAAATGCAAGTTTATTGTCATGCTCTTCTTCCAAGGTGAACTGGATATTTGGGTGATATGCATTGAAGTCATTAAGTATGGCGTGTTCCGTACCGATTTTGACGCATGCGTATACATCATCTTTAAAGCGGCGGTATGCATTGAAGTCATTAGGTATGGCGTTTAAATGTAAATTTAAATATCCATTTAAATGAAACTTAATAAATACGAAATCACTAAAAGTTACTACCAGCAGTGGGATACGAACCCACGACCCTTGATTTCCGGTCAAGTGCTCTGACCACTGAGCTATACTGGCATTATGTGTAACTCTTAGTGATTTATAACTCGTATTTATGATTGAAATCTATGTTATTAATTTCTCCCCCTTTCCATGGTTGCAACTAACTGTTGCCTGTTAACCCAAGGAAGGTCCACCCTCAAAGTGAGGATGGTAGCATTGTTATTTTTTCTCGTTAGCCAGTTCGAGAATTTAGGAGCCATTTAAATGAAACTTAATAAATACGAAATCACTAAAAGTTACTACATTTAAAATATTTGTATATGCCCCCTTTACCCAATTTTTTGAAATTATGTTAATGTGGGAATCTACACGTGCTATAGGTATGATTAATAATGAAAAGTTTGTACATCATATATTTTATCTCGCGTTGTCTATTCCAATTCCACATGATAAACAGGTAGCTGCAATTTAATTATTAAATTAAAAACATTACAGTTGTAAATATTAAAATGCAGTTTTGGGGCGCTGTTCAACCCATTTTTTAATTCCTGGGGGTATTAAACACCAGTTTTTGAGGCCCAGGATAAATCTCAAGGCGGTTACAGCCAGCTTTTCACTTCGATAATTATGCAATTTTGTCTATGAGGGATTTCCGAGGGCGTGTTACCGCTTTTCAGGGGGAGGAACACTTTTTGTGCTTGGATGGAATTGAAGGTTTGCCATGCCTTGTGCACGTCATTGCTGATGCTACTTTATCCGAGTTTTGTAATTTTTAGCCCGAGCCAGGGCTTATGTACCCGGTCTATCTGTCTGTCTTTCTGTGATCACGATAACTCTCTTCAAAATCCGATCGACTTCGAAATTTTGCATAGTTGTATATCATGCAAAAGTATAGGAGTGAAGTTCGAAGATGAGCAAAATCGGTCCATAGGGGGACCGGTGGGAGTATAGTCGGATTTCTATAGACATTTATAGAATATAGTCGTATTCTATAGACATTTATGTAGTTGGCCAATTGGAGCATTTCGCACAACGTCCTCCAGAGGTGGAAAACACGTCGCTCGCAGAATTCTTGGCCTGGTGGACTTTTCCTAGGAAGAAGCCAAAGAGCAAAGAAAACAAGGCGAAGAGCATAAGAAGGGGAAGAAATGCATAACTCAGATAAGGAAGGAGAGGTAAACGAGGAGGATGAAGCCGAGATTTCTACAAATAAAATGTGCCTACATTCGGAAGCGGCTCAAGGCCCGTGTGATCCGGTTTCGAAACTTTTGCGAGTTAAAGGAGGAGGATTTGTTCAGGGAACAAGTAATGCTGTATTATCCAGTTGGATATTCAGCAGTTGGATATTCTAGAACAAGATTGTGGCGCTTTGTACCATGAACATGTCAACGCTATCCACGAGGTGAAATCTCAATTTGATCAGAGAAGGATATTGCATCGATGACACAAGAAATTATTATTTGCTATTTAATTTTAATTTGCTTTATCATTTGCCGTATGCAGGCAGCAACTCGGTTGAAAAGTTGAATATAAATTATTTTACGAGTTGTACAATCCACTTCGATATACTTGGGCAGAATGCACGACTTTGTTGGCAACCTAACTTCGACATTTTCTTTCGAAAATCGGGAGAGGTTGCTTTCACGATGGTTATTTACTAGAGGCGCAAACGAATTACACAGGCTTTTTTTCCACAGGCCGAACCTACTACAATTGGACCGTTCCTGTACGTTGATTGTTCTATTTGGAATGACCCCCGGAGATTTGTTTGGAATATTTGAGCAGTTCCAAAACAAAACTGTCCTTACATACAGACCTCAAACAATTTTTTATTAATATTGCTGCAACTACTTTACTTACAATTTAGTTATTAAAGATAATAAATCATATAATTATTCCTGAATGATCCAGAATCAAAATTATGTTCTTGTTTTTCCAAGATTGCCCGGATAGCATGGATTTAGAAGGACCAGGGGCCCTTGATAACAGGGATTTCAAAGGAGTTGCCCTTCCGAAAAACAATTTTGGAGGTCCACGTGTAGTTAGTGAGACGGAGTTTTTATTAGCGTTGCCAACTTGGAGTGCCCTATTTGATGAATACCGGAAATGTAATTTTAAATAAAAGACAGGATAGACCGGCTAATAATTTGAATTTGATGAATTAAAATGCGTCATTACCGAAAAAAACGAATCGACGCTGATAGGCTGGACGTCCAACCACATTTGCGGGTTGGAGAATGCCACTTGCTTGCAATAATGTTGCAAGCAACATCAGACAAATGACAGATCTCATTTTGACTGAAAATGAGATCTATGGTTAGCTCAAATTTTTTTAGCTCCCTCCGATTTGGAGGCTTCGTATTTTATTACGAGTGCTAGAAAAAAATATAACCTATTTAGTAGCCAAGCATTTATCTGCGTATGAAGGAATAAGGAGTCTTTTGCTGGATCATACCACTTTCCAATGGCCTTGGAATAGCAGAAGCTGGCGTAATTACAATTAAATAAATATACCAATTTATTTCGGCATGGAAATTATTGAAAAATCAATGCGTCATTATAAAAATTTGTTCTACTTCTTCATGTCAAAAGGAACTATTGAATACTGATGATACAATCGATTGATGATTTTTGGGTTTATGAGTTTGGTCAATGGTGTTAGAATACCTAAGCTGTGTGCTTCAATGAATGCAGAATGCTGTTGTGGGATGCGTACTTTTTGTGATGAAAGGTCTGGTTGTGTGGGCACCCTTCAAAATCCAGTGTTACGAAATGATCCGTATTGAAACCCAATGCGATCAAGTGCTGCGTGACCGCATATGTTTCACTTTCATTGAAGGATCGATTTGGCGAGGCAACCAGCCATGTCCCAACCCCATCATCGTAACAATGCACGGCCACATGGAAGGAAAGGACGTTCGATAGAGAAGTAATCCCTACTCCACCAACATCTGCAAATCAATTAAAAATAATAATAACTCATTAATTTCCAAAATTTAGAGTGCCACTTACTAGTCCCAGACGTTCCGTCAAGCCGAATGTGTCCACTGAATCCCATTGGATAGACCAGATTTTGAAATGATTTGTCCCCAAATCCCGAGTAGGTAAGTAGGGAGCCATCAGGTGTTTTTTCCTCTGTGATGGAGAAACATCCTTTCGTCAGATCCTTAATTGGTGGAGGAACAGTGATTGAATGATACAACTGCTGGGTCATGCGGGTCAATCGCTCTTTGCTCATCATAAGAATATTGATTGTTTTAAACTCGGAGGGCTGGAGTGTTTAAAACCGCTTAAATTAATCCTTGTTCAAAACTTAATGTACATAGAGTATACCCATGGTCCGCCATTTACAGGAACAAATGGAGGCTTACACGCTTCTCCCACATCCCCAAATCCGTACGGATCAGTGCCAGGCCCCGATCCGAATCCTGCTTCAACAAAAATATAAAATATGCAGGCCTTGATAAAAAGACAGAAATATAAATCTATCAGCTTCATTTTGAAACTAATTCAATCAGTCAGTGGTTGGGAAGTGTTGGTTGTTATTATGTAGAATGCAAAATGAACTAGTTCGTACACAAAGCACGGCTTTTATTTGCAGCCTGTCCCAGTTTTTTGTGCACCGCAAACACAAAGGTAATTGGGAAACTTGTCACGTCTCATGAAATAAAAACATTCCAGTATTTATATAAATTTGCACTCGTAATCAGGAGAGATCTACAATGATGACTAATCACTATTCATCTCTGCATTTTTAGCCCGAGCCAGGGCTTATGGAACCGGTCTGTCCGTGTGTCTGTGTGTCTGTGTGTCTCGCGATAACTCTCTTCAAACTTATCCGATCGACTTGAAATTTTGCACACACATACTATAGACAAA
>JAQFZJ010000760.1:0-17413 GCA_034695645.1 Folsomia fimetaria
ACAATAATTATACAGTTCCTTGTACGAAGCAGTAGCAATTATTTCATTATTGCGAAATAAGTTTCTAAATAAACACACATTTCAAAAGTAAGGTTACACCTTGGATTTGCGAAATAATAATAATGAAAGAAGAAGATGAGGAAAATTGACAATACAAATTTTAGCCAAGATTTCATTAAATCCATTTAGTTACGTGTAGGACCGTGTTTTAAAACTCTCACTTCCCATTTATGCTGTTATTTAATCAGGGATCAAAATGAGATGGACATCTATTCAATTAATTATCTCTTTTTATCCAACCAAGCCATCTTTGCTTAACAAGAAAGAAATCAGTTCCATTTGTCTTAATCCTTTTCGATTGACTTCACTAGATGAAGGACGTTTGCTTAACATACTATACATTAATAACGTAATGCAATATTAATAGAACAATACCCAATAAGACAAGGCACCCACTCAGGAACTAAAAGGAAGAGAGGTACATACGCAAATTGGCACCATTATTAGCAAGAATATATTTGTGAGTCAGTCAGTCCGGCAAATAATGAATGGTCAACTATTTGTTGTGATGTGATTGCAATAATGATGACACATATATTTCTGACCAACTATGCTTCTTCACATGTCAAGAATGGTTAGTAAACTAATGAGATTGCAAAAACATGTGTTTTGTATGTGCAAAAATATGCAGAAAAAATGGAGTGTCGCATCGATTCTGTGTTGTGTTCCTTCTTAAACAAAACAAATTGCAAGAAAATTGTTCTTATGCTAAGCAATGTGATAGTTTTGTTATGCTATTCACTTTTTTAAGGACGAAAGCAATGTCCAAATTTGAAATGCAATGCAGTTGAATTGCATTACACTATACCAACCAACTCCATTTACAGGTAAGGTATGTAATGTAACACTTGTGGGTAATTGTATGTATTGCACAATATACGAGGTGATTTGCTTTGAAATTAGCAAGTGAGTGGCCCCATACCAAGTTAAGTTAACTGATCTCATTCGGTCCGTGGGTGGTTGGTTGGTTCATTGTTACTTTAAATGGGAGGTCGACTTTTTATACATTAAGCAAGCAACCTGACAATGAAGAATGCAATTTACTGAAACTCGAGAATTTTCAATTTGTTTATGTAACTTAACACAACATGAAATCGAAATGAGAAACAGTTACTTATTATTATTGAGATGCTGTAGTTTGGAAAATGGATAAATGGCAAATATTGACAGGCTATCATCATTTTCATGGTTCAGAGTTACTGCAGTTTTTTTGGAGAGTAAGTACTATTATACGAGCATGTAAAGATGAGTTTTTGCAATTGCGAATATATTTGGAATATGTACGTAATTCGTGGAGTGAACAAATTCGGTGGATTTGTCCACCAATTACTGAATAAATGAAATTTTTGATATTCGCTTTAGTTATTAGATTGCTCGTTCAGTTTATTTTTGTATTTATCGTTTAGTTTTGATTTTCGAATTTTTTTAAAATCACTTTTTAATTGAATCCACACGTTTAATTTACATTGCATTCTTTTTGTCTTGCCATCTTTTGTGCACTACTAATTGTGCCAAAAGTACGAAATAAAAAAGAAAGATACGAATCATAATATGTATGTATGTTGTTAGCAAGGTGTGACTAGTGTGGTTGTATTCAAGCAATTAAAATAAAAACCAACAATTAGCAGCCAAACCATTAGAACCCGCGTCTTAAAAATAATACTACATACTACGAATAACATACTCTACTATTTACCTGAATAAAAAACCCCCGTTTTTGGCATAAATTCTCATGTGGGCCGTATACATACATAAAAATAGATGATATCTCATTTCTTGACGAGGTGAATCACTCTTTAAGACAGTTAGTTATCCCCCAGGTTTAGGTTGATGGTAACAGCTGAAATTAAAGGCGAAGAGGAAGAAAATGTTATGCAACAGTTGTAAAACTGCTGTTGCCAATAAATCTAAATGCGAAATCTAAGATGGATAATAATGCAACAATTCCGGTTGTGTTTTGATGCTACTTGTTGAGTTGTGCTTAAAGTTTGATGAATTTCAGTTCAGGTGAGTCTTATCGGACGCATTTATCGCGCTGTAAAATAATTGTTCTGTTTCATTCATTTTACGCGTTTTCTTTTTCTAACTTTATAACTAAATCTTTCACGAAACTGGGAATATTTAAAACTTAAAAAAATGCCTTCTTTTCTTACGAAATATTATAAATTCCCTGAATTGAATTAATCACGAATAAAAAGAAAGTTCATCGCCTGTAATTCCGGTGGATTTGTTACATAAAATTCAATTCACGGTTATAGTTCCTGGGACGTATTTAAATTGTTCCGTTAAAAATAAAGTAAAATAAAATGCGAATTATATATTTAACATAGCTTGATTTGATGATGATGATAATTCTTCTTCTTCTGCTTAATCGATCTTAAATCCTTCCTCGAGTTAATTACTATGATTTAGAAACAAATTGTGTAAGCGTGAAGTAAAAGGGTGCATTATTCGTAGGTTGTTGTTCTGTGTATAATTTGATGCACTCTGATTTCGTTCGTTGTACTAAAAGTGAAGATGAGGTAACAATTGGAAGGAAATAGGAAGGAAATAGTGTTTACTTAGGAAGAAGAGAATACCACTAGCAAATTTTTAAATTAAAACATTTCCGATCCGTAAAACACTACCACATCTGAGAACATGAAGGGTTGGTGCATCCATATAATTCAATTCATGGATAAAACATACTAATTTGTATGAGACGAAATTAAGTCATTGTTTTACATGGTATGTACAGTATACTGTACGTAAAAATAGTATGAAATTTTTTAGCAATTTCTCTTATTGTGCAACTTGTGTTTATAATTTACATCCACAGAAATCATGAATGTAGCAGCGTCCAAAAAAGGCTTTGGTTTTGTGCTTAGATTAGATTAAGGTAAAATGTAATCCGAAACCTCTTCTGCATCTGCCACCATTTGAATCTTCGGTTCATCAACAGAGCGAAGCAGGAAGCAATGAGCAAACTTCAAGTTTGATTTTTTAATTTAGTTTGAGTTAAAAGAAGAAGCTATACCAGATTCAGATAATCATTATCCTGCAAAGTTAGCTATATGTACATATCTAGCTTGCCAACTTCTCGCAAAAATTATAGAGTATGCAATCACTTTACTTATTCGCATTGTATTAAAAAAGTTGGATTGACTGCTTCCGACTTGTTTTCGCTCCGTAAAAATCAAATGGCGACATTGACAATGCGGCAATGTTCAGTCAAGCAATGATCTTGATTAAATAAATAAGGCATGTTTTTAAGAAGATCCAGCATAGTGATGAAATCAAGATTGTTCAAATTACGCCATAATAAAATAACTTATCTTTTCACGGATATGTCTGAATTCTTAGCATTAATTTTTTAACCAACAACAAACGAACCCAACTTCCGTTTTGAAAACTTAAAAAAAACTGGACTAGCCGAAATAAAAATGTTAATGAGGATTTCCCTTTCTTTGTAAAATTGTATGTATATATTCGAATCTGATTTGATTGTGTGAATTGTTCAAAAATTAGAGAAAGAGATTACATATATTGTATATTTCGTACCAAACCACCGGAAGTTAAGTATACAAGACAGATACATCACGATATATAACCACACATGCCGCTTTTTGCTCTAATTTTTTGCATGTTAATTATTACTATTTAGCTCTTTCTCTTGATACAAAAGCAATTAATCAACACATCACTTAGTAAATCACTCAAGAATTTTTCTACTTGTTTTACGTTACAGTACATTTGTTACTTGTAATATTATTGGTTGGTGCTAGAGTAAGTAATCACAAATTGCTTGTATCCCCTTCCTCTCCATTAGAACAGAACTGATGATTGATGCCTTCTGCATGGAAGGAAGGGATCAAGTTTTTACATCATTTGCACAACATTTAGTGTGAACTTTGTCTTAATTGCTTTGAACTTGGGGAGGAAAATATGCAGTACAATAATTCCGTAAAAATTGATACTGAACAAAAAGTAACTTGAATTTAAAGCAGATTAAGAAAATCGACGGAGAATGACTTAAAATTTGCATCATTTTAAATGGCTTTATTTGCAAAACCAACAACACATTTAAATATAAAAATTATCCTCCCTTCAAGCCAGGCTCGTGCAAATTATTACAATTTCAACTTCCTAAAAACTATAAGCATATAATTTGCAGGGATTATTACAACTGCAACTATTTGAAAAGAAAACGGGCATTTGTTTGTTTTATTTTGTTAGCGGTTTGTATATGCTTATATTTATTTAGTCTGTAACAGTTCTCTTCGCAGTATCATCCCTTCCTTCCTTTCTGTACTTACTTATTATCTCTCACCACCTTTAAAAGCAATGAGACGAAATCTGACAAATCCTTTCCTCATGCAAAGCACCACCAACCATGATACATGATATGAATAATAGCATAACATCATAAAGGAATACATATTAATAAGAAGTGACACTGGTTGAGTTTACGCAATTAGTGGTGTTGTGTGGCGTGCGTATTTCGACCAAGAAGAGAAAAAGAAATATCTGTAATATACTTAACTTGATGCTGCATGCTAAAACTGTAAAAGAATTGCAATTACATTTTTAACTCGTCAAAGTTTAATGGTTTGGTAAATCTTAAACCTGGAAGTTTACCTTGAAGTGTCAATCTCCTATCAACTCAATCCAATCCGCCTCCCAATCGATACATTGGTACATCATCTATCAAAACAAAATGTCACTCATTTAACTAAACTTCACTTCACTTCAAAGGAAATCTGTAAAACGCTTCATCACAAAAAACCAAACACTCAAAAATACTGCATGTTCATAACACGAGTACTTACATAATGTAACCTTACCTTCATTAGGCGATGCAAACCTTAATTACATAATAATTTTGACACAATGATTCATCTTCTCCAGGCAGAGTATGTACGTTTTAAGTAAAAAATTGATTAGAATATCAAATACAGACAAGAAATACATAAGAAGAAGACTTGGTCTGGTCATAAATTCATGTTAGTGAAATCTATCCTCAATGAAAAGTGAAAAAAGGCTAAGATTTCTTTTCTTTTTATATTATTTCTAAGAATCCGCATTGCATTCATGTCTTAATGAATGGATGAATAATGTTGCATTGTATTAAAAGTGAATTGATTGGTTTTATTGATGAGTTAGACTGGACTAGACTTTGCATGGTTAGTTGACTGGTTGTCGTGAAGAATAGAAGGGAACTAATTTAAGTGGAAAGATGATTTCACACTTAAATTTATCATGTGTTCAATAGGTAGCTGGCTGGATACAAAGAATACTTGATAATAAGAATATGTAAATGGGATTCTTTCATTCTTTGTGAATTGTCTAATCATCAATAAACCCACACTGCTTATTAACTATTTTAGTCATGCAGTGCACTTTTATTATCGACTAAAATTAAGAATGCAGTCATCATGTGATAAGTACGGATAGAATGAGTAACGTGATGATCTATAATAAATCTATAATGTATATCGATTAACACAGTTCTTTAAAATTCAATCCGGTATTAAATTCATAACATTTTTTTATTACTTGTTTCCAGTAACGCCAAAAATCTCATGTGACGATGAAAACATGACGGTTGAGCTGACAGGACCCAATCTGCTGGACGCTTATCTTAAAGGATTAAAGAATTATCCTGGTAAGTTTATTAACCGAATTATTTAAAAAAAGCATCTGAATTATAAGCAATTTTGGCATTCTTCACTAAAAAAACGTTACGTTAGCCTAGTTTTTCCTCCAAATCTGCCAAGCTAGCAACAATCATCAGACAGAATCAGGGAAGAAGGGCGGATCGCTTGTTTTTTATATATATATTTTATGCACATCTTTTCATTTTACTTGATACATAGCAATTAAATCAGACTTTTTAGAAAGGTTGAAGGCCCAACGTCTTAGCCAAGTCCAAATAAAGAAAAAGACGACGTCTTTGTTCTTGTTCTTAGATTGGATGGATGTGCTGGTGGGTTGTTAAACTGTAAACTGTTGCATGCAGTGCAATATACAGACCTTGCTTTTATCATTTTTATATACACCACCCAATCCACCCACACACATGCTATTCTTTGCCAATTCCTCTAAAAGAACGGAAAACATCTGCGTTTGCTAGAGAAGTATAAAGCATTTAAAAATTCATATGAACAAAATCTACAATCCTTTCTGCAGACTGTGAAGAAATGACAGGTATTAAAGGTAGGTTCATAATCACAAATATGGTAACATAGGAGTAGGAAGTTAAGTAAAGACAGGTTCGACTCTTTTCTTATTCGACTTAATCATTAAAATCAAATGCATGCATATTTCGTCAAGTATTGCATTCCATAAGTTTAAAATGATTTGGAAAGATGACTTTTTTTCCAAGAAGCTAAATCCCACTCTAAAGTTTATGAAGTAGGAATTTTTTATGTTATGTAAAAATATCAAGTACCATGCCACGCATATAGAAGAAATTCTCATGAGTATTATTAAAATAAAAAAGACATAACAAACACAGCAAGTTGTCTTTATGTATTCATTCTCAAATTTTAAAAGTGAATGAAATGATTTCGTAACAAGCAGCAAGTGTTCCTTATTATTGTCGCTCTCTTGAACGGTTAATGTAATTGTATTGATACTTCAAAATAGGATGAAATCTGTACTTGAATGTAATTGTGGGTTCAGTGCCACTTTTATTAGCAAAAGTAAAATTATTTTGCTAAAAAAAATTGTTAAAACAGTATGCAAAATCATATGCGAATTCTATTCTATCTAAAATTTCAGAACTATCCTGTTTGCCTCACCGATCAGAAAATTCTCTCCGTTTTGTTCTCTCCCTTAAAGAATTTTCTCGTTGTGGAACATCTCAAATTCTGAATAAAATAACGGTAAGTGAAACAACAACTGAGTTACATACATATAAAAAAAATCAGTCGGTCGATCAGATAAACAAATTGAGGTTTTCACACACTGCTTTTAATTCTAATCTTCTAACCCAGTAAACTAAAGTATGCATTGATCGGCAATCGATTGGCACAAATAATGGATTGCCCTCAAAAACTGCACTGCATTCACTTCAATTGTAATAGTTTTTCTTCTTATTTTTTTGCATAATCAAAAAGTGCAAATCAAGTCAACTTGTGGGTGAGCGAGAAGGCAGGTGCCGATAAAAAAGTAGTACATTGTGTTTTACACGTTAAGCAATTTTCGGACCATTGTTCCTTGTAAATGATGATAATCCCCGCAATTGTCTGATTTGGTGCATGGGTTGATTCCCAGGATCTCATTCGATTCAGTGGTAGTAAATTCGTCCAATACAGATTGAACGAAGTAAATAATAATAATGTCTGCTACCCCAGAAATTCACTTTATTCTTTATTGTATAAAAAAAGTCTTGATCTAGAATTTCTGATTACAAAATTTATACCAAGAACCATAGACTACTTATGTAATAGTTGGATGATTTCAATTATCCATTTATTTTATTTCTCCACAAAAACCAACCTGGTTCGTCCATCCATCTCGACACAATTATGAATGATCCAATTCGACACGAAGAATGAAAATAGGTCTCTCTCTGCGAAAATCTCCGTTAATTCTTCTTATACTTACTATGAATCATCCTGTTTCTTTCTGTATTCTCTCAAAAATTGTGCGTTTAAAACTACGTGCTCTAATAATACGGGTGGAGGAAGCAGAATGAATCTCTAAAAAAAATTTGAATTTCGAATTTCGATGTGAACTTGTGGTTACCCTCGTCTTTTTGTTATAGGACTGCATTTCTGAGTCAAGCCAGACTACGTAGACAGATAAAGCAGCAATATTTAGCTAGCTTAAAATAGGAACAATGCGGTTAGTTCCATTTCCCACAACAATCGGTCTTGTGCATCGCTTCGTTTGATGTTGTTATCATCCGATTCATGGTGTGGCATCTATGAACTTTGTGATGACAGATGATTATGAGATGATGATGAGACGGATAATTATGGAGAACGTGCTTAAAACGCGTTGAATAGGGACTGACTGACTGACGAACAATCCGATTGTGGTGCGGTTACGTGTGATTGACGGATGTGGGGCAGATCAATTACAAGATTTAAACTGTTTGAATAAACCCTGTTAAGTAGAGCTTAAGGGGGTTTAATTAGCGGCAAAAAGCGATAAATAGATAAAATGGGATGGATGACATCTTGTTAATGAAGATGTATGTATTATTAGCCATCTATTATTAATAAATACTTAATTGTGATCTGTCACCTAATTGCTTGGCACGTTTTTTATGTGGTGCAATAATTTATGAGGAATCCTTTACAACATTTTAGTTTTACTACACCATAAAATTCAACTCCGTTCAAAATTTACGCAATTTTTACGAACTCGTACGCACAAACTACGCATAATAATAATGCCACGCATGCCTCATAAATAATTTCCATTAAAAAACATTTATGCGAGTTCAAAAACTCAAAATATTTATGCAAAAATTCCATATCCACACTTCCTCATAAATTGACCAAGTAAACAATGGATTATGACCAACAATGCAGCATACATTGTAGAAGAAGGCGATTAGTTTTAGTAGCTAAAAAATCATAAATTGTTTAATCCTTACATTTGCATTTGTTAAAAAAGAAGTTACCTTGCATTATTCTTTATCTATCTCGTTAGTAGCTATCCATAATAATAATGCGTAGAGTTAAGCTGTGCTAATCCATACAAGAATTTCCGGAAGGATGTTTTTATTCCCTAGTCACATCATCACAATGCAAAGATATGACAATTTAATGTATCGTATTTAATGGCAATGGCAAAAAATGCATACTCACTTGTTAATCATAATTCAAATTAAGTATTAGCGAAGGAGATGGATATTCATAATACTAATGCTTAGCTTAATCACCGCACCACGCTGCCTGATAACTAACCATTCATCCTTTAACTGCCACCAACAACCATTAACTATTAGCAAAATTCAGATTTTAACCTTCCTCTATTCCCTGATTAGTGAAATTTGTAGAGAAACCAAAATCCGACCTTACCTTGAGTAATGAGCTGTTTTAATGGGAACTATCTAATTGCATAATAATAATCAATCAATTACATATTAAAATACCAGTTATAAATTCCATGAGCATAAAACCAGTGTTATTATCTAAATAACCGAGTGCCCCCCATTTGCAATTTGATAACAACATTGAACTGCATTGTTGCATACATAATCTAAACAAATCATTTCTTTCTTTCTTCCTTCCACACATGACTAACTTTGACCGATAGTCTTAATTTTTAATAGCTGAATTTGCGTATAAAACACTTCTCGTATATATTTCATAACATAACGGCTTTAACACTATGTTTTTTACGATTTGATTGCGCGAGGGTGTAAAAAAAGTTTGAAAATGTTCTCATGGACTCCTGCCTGTCTTTTGATGATAATAAGAATAAAAGGGTGGTTTGTTTTGCTTTGTTTGAGATGTTAAGTAGGGAAGTAATGTAATGTATAGATAAGCAAGCATGCATATTAATGTGGCGTGGAATAATACATACATAATAATCATAACTCTAAAAGAAGAAGAGTTATGATTACGTAATCCGAAGACGGTTTACTTTCCGGTGTGCGTTTCACATTCAATGTCGCGTGGTTTAATACCTTAGTGCACTTCTTTTTTTCTTTTTTCTTATCGTGTTTCTTCTTTCTGATATTCGCATTGTGTGCATTGCATGCGAATCGATTATCATGAATAGAACAAATAATAAAAAGAAATAGCAGTAAATTGACATCTTTTAATTTTACGAGTGTAAACCACCACCATTGAATTTTGGCTGCGTTGTAAATTGAATGTTTGAATTGTTTAGTTTAATGCTGATGAAATGATCATTAATTTTTCTTTGCAGGGCTCCCTCATTTTCTACAACCGAATTATTGTAATTGACCGGGAAGGAAAAGATACCGAAATTATGGCGAAATGCAAGCTGGAAGGGGAATTATCTACCCCTTTGGAAGTTGGGGATAATAGCCTGCCCCCCAATAATGGAACGTTGAGAAGGAGGAGGGATGTTTTACCAGCCGGGTTTGAAGAACAAGAAGAGTATGTTTTTTATAAATATTTTAATTGTTTTTGGCAATTATTATTATTAACAATTTTTTTTTACTATAACAGCCCCATTTACCCGAGAAACTATGAGGAACTCAAAGGTTATGGTCCTGAACCGATTTTGACAATGGTGGTCAAACAAGAAGGCCGAACAATTGGTCATGAATTACTGGTTACACCCGGAGGTACTATTTAACGTCCATTAAATATTATCATGTGCTTAATTAATATTTGCAATGTTAAGATAATGTGACACGTCTTCTGAAATATTCCAACAATTGCGAATAAATTCGCATTAATATTTTAATTTTCTATTTAATTTTCTATTTAGCTCCTTTGACCATGGAAGTGTCCCACATTGAAAGATGTATACAGCCACCATGCAGAGGTGATGTCTATGGCATCATTGTCTCCAGGCTGGATGTCACCGATACTCAAGATCAGTCCGAAGTCATTCTTGTCAATGGGTATGATAATAAGACTTTTCTTTAATAGAATCCCACTAATTTTGTAATGTCTTGTTATCCTTAGTTGTACCGTGGACCCATACTTATTCGAAAACTTTGCAACTGCCGATGGGGACACGCTCTCAGCAAAATTCAGAGCATTTAAATTCCCTGATTCAACCTACGTATTATTCCAAGGCACGATTAACGTCTGTCTGGGAACTTGTCGACCTGTAAGTTCCAAATTTTTCATTAACGAGTTGATTGCAGGAGGCAAGAACAAATTTTGTGTGCAGAACAGAATAGCATTTATCCCATCATTATTACGAGGCAAATGATATTAAATCCAATTAGGCTTCATTATAAAGTCTTTCATCCAACCTACTCAAAATTTGCATCCATGCACATCCACCTCTACTCTGCCTATAAATGGTCAATCTAAAGTTCAGTCTAAACCAAAAGTTAGTTAGTTTCGTTGCATGCAAATCCTTCCGTGTCTCCTTTTGCAAAACCAGTGCCAGTGAGCTTCTTGAACTGTGAAATAAAAAAAACTTAATCAAATTAAGCGAAACGCTAACTTAAAGCGATATGGTGTTCATGCAAAAGTCCTTTCCTTTACTTCCATCCTATTCAACTATAACAGTTTTGTTGGTGTGCATGAATGATGGCTATTCACAAAACAATTACTTCTATTTGAGGTGCAGTAGGTTAGTTTAATTTTGTTAAAGGTAGTAGCGCAGCTCGAAGAAAGTAACTGGATTTTGGTACATTTTTAAAGAAAAATTTAGTTTTAGTTAGCTACTGCAGTGATTGTAAAAAACGGGATGATAATATTAATGACATGGATATGTACAAGACAGATTAGTAGCACAAATTGTAATTAAAATTCATGTACCATGTACCAGTGTTTTTTATTGTTTACAATTCTAGAAAACACATAATCTTTGCATTATTAATTCACTTAGGTTTAAAACTTTACAACATGCAATTTCATTTTATTGCCACTTTGTTACTCACCCATCGTATTTAGCATAATAATTCTTTCATGGTTATCTTCTTTGTATTATTTTAGTCGCAATGCAGTAACGGTCAGATCGGATACGGTCGGAGGAGAAGGAGTTTGATGAGCAATAATAACATGGCTTCCTCCGAAAACAACGCCAACGATATTTACGTCTACCGGGTTAACACGCTTCTTCGCATAGAAAACGTACACTCAGGATTGGACGATGGCACCATTCTCTATAGACCGAAGAGGCTCAATCCCGACCACAAGTATAGACTGATAGCGGATGATGGCGACATTTTAGCGCTCACGTCGACAAATGGCGCAAATGGAAGCAGTCATAGTAGTTATTTGGGTGTGTCACTTCTTGTCATCGCTATTATACAGAGGTGCACATTATCACTTCTAAGCTGATTTATTTACGGATCAATTTACAAAAAAGAACAAAATCGATAATACATACGCCTCTTCTGCTGCAACTGCTATTTTACAACGGAGATGCAACTATAGTTTGGGGGAAATATAATCCCTCCAAAATTGTACCGTCTTCAAAAATTGTTATGTAGTAGTTGTGAATTATCATCACTATACACTGCAGAAAATTAACTAGTCTAACTAAAAACTAACAAAGTAATATTATTAAAAAGCGACTAATATTAAGGTTTTTAAATAGTTTATGAATGGTGATTGATGATGTTGCATAGATTTTTTAAAAGAATGTTTTGGTTATTTGATTTATCACAATTTTTTGATACGTTGCCTTTTTTGTACTGAACTGACTGGTTTCCCAATTCTGAACTCAAAGAAGAAGATGATAGAAATGGTCTATGCAACTTTTTAGGATAAAATGTAATGGTTGTTAATTTGTTAACTTTTTTTAATAAGTACTTAATTTTGAACTCGTGATATCTACACATAATCATTCAATTAATCAATCACACACATTTTATCATTAATTAATTATTGTTGATACATTTTTGTAATGTTTGTCATCGCGAAATAAATAAATTTGTTAACATATTATTTTATTTTAACTATCTTTTATATATATGGAAAATGTTGTGTCATTATTATAACAAAATCTCACGGGCAGATAAATGTCCCATGCATCTAACTGACCCACCACCCTGGGAAAAGTCACGCCTTCCATCATTTCCATGCAATTGAGTAAAAGCTTGACAATGGGAACAAAGTGAAAAACCAACACCATTTGCACTGATTCATTGTATTGTTATTGTATTGTTGTAGAATATGTCAAGCATATTGCATAATGCTGTAATACACGTCGGGAGTACTCGTTTGTATTACAGAAATTGGAGTGTTTCTTGACTTGACTCTGGGGGCAAAAGACTTGTGTTGCTTTTTCCCATTGTTGACACATTAGCTTGTCTTTTGTTACTTTTCAACAATGAGCGGGTTTGGGGTATTGGTGCGTATACTTATGTGTGTATATATCTTAACGAGACAATAAGGAAGACGAAAAAGATGGTATAAACAGGTGGATTGGTTGTGGTGGGAGAATGCCTGCAGGGTGGATTCCACCTAAGAACTTGTTTTCAACAATGCTTAACAATACGATCCTCATCCACATTTTTAAAGATTTGAAAAAGCATAGCTAACATAAGGGATGTCCACCACCACTACCAACCAATCTTCTTCTTCATTCGTTGAATTACATGGCATTTTACATTGTTATTTTGTTAGTTACAATTACAACAATGCACACACCTTCACTAACTCGGCTCAACCTGCTGCTCCCTCAAAAAACTAGATACTCGGTCCCTTTTACCTGTGAGTGAAACTCAATCCTAATCCCTTTAGGAAAAGACACGAACGAACGATACAACCAACCAACGACGTTACATTACATTACGTACATTGTATCTGTTTAACAAACCAAAGATTTCAAACCACAATCGATCCCTTGATCCTATCAAATCAACCCCTCCAAAAAAAACTCCAAGATCAGTCAGTTCTACTTCAAGATCCAACTTTTTATGTAACATTCCCGAATTTAATCAAGTGAAGAATTTATTCACGAGCTCCAAGAAATTCAAGTGAATTACAAATTCTCAGGATTGGTTTGCATTTAAATTGGATTTAACAACAATAACGGTGAAGATTAAGATCTTACGATTTCGGAGAAGGAAAAGAAAAGGTGTGCAATTTACAGAAATTACAAGATTTTGCATCGCTTGAGGCAAATATTCTTGAAAATAAAGTTGTGAGAATTTGGCCATCAAATTAACGGTTGTCAAAAAACATTAAAAGAATAATTGTTGTTCCTTCCTGGAAGGACGGAAGGGAAGACTCATCACAATCGCAATCATGGCCTGCACAGATAACTCTTGTTTCGATTCGATGGGGGGAATAAGCCTAGCTTTCACCTCCTTACCCGACTTTCCACCACCCCCACCACTCCCCGCCTTCATGGCATCATTGGTGGAAAAAGATAATTTAACGGAGAGTTGCGACCTCTGTTCGAAATGGGGGGAGAATTCCTTACTCAATTCTGGTGGGGGTAATAATCTCACATTTATGTTGACCATGGTAGCTATAATCTCTGCGTTATCTGGGGCTGCTATTATGGCTGCGATTTTGAGTATTAGAAGGTAATCAACAAAAATCGGTGTCAATTTTATTTCTGTAATTAATTTCTATTGATTTTATTTTCAGGCTAAGAAAACGAAGGTCCCTCCATCCCGATTCGATGCGTCACTTAGAACGGAAATGTAATGAATTACAAACACTTCCTTTGCCACCGTCCAGGTCGACGAATTCTACTCCCTTGTCCAACACGTATTGCGAAGGACCGTATAATGACAACAATAAGGAGGGTTTTCTCTGCAACAATATTTATGCAGAGTTACACAGTGCAGCTCCAAGTTTTGCGAGTGCATCGTAAGTAGCTTGTACTATACAACTTTTTAAGTAGATTTAAAAAATTGTGGATTAATTATTATTAATCTCGTTAATCTCACAGAGATATTTGGAGGCGACCACCAATCCCTGTGCCAAACACGACGTCAATGATGGACAACTGTTATCTGGAGTTGAGGGATCTGCCCAGTATTGGAGTAAGCTTGCCGTGTTCGACGACACCTTTGTTCCGACCTCAATCACAACCTCAGTCCCCTGCGACATACTCCCTTGCGCCCAGCAGCACCACGACGGCTTCGTATTATACGGATTTAGAGTTGAAGAATATCGGTAGTAGAGAAATTCGATAAGTAAGTATGGTTTAGATTCATGAAGTGTACGAAGACATAATCTCTGTAAAGCTTTAATGGTAATGACATGATTTTGTGCAAATGACAAATGACGAGAATAGCAGCAAATCCTCAAAATACGTATTTAAACAAACCAAAAATATCGATATTATTATTATTTATTTTAAGCATAATTTTTGTAAAAATTACAAATTCGTATAATTCGATAGCTCTTTGGGGTTATCATCATAGCAGTGTAGTCGACAATCCGTTCATGTACGATAATAAGTTCAAACTAGAGATTAAAATTAAATGTTGTGAATTTTAACCGTAGACAATGTAGACATTATCTATTTATTGCTCACTTACATTACATGTTCGACTGGAACATTTTCGCGACATCTTTCCAGTACTCATCTCTCTCAAATCCTTTCGGAGTTTGGATCATTGCTGCCTGTAAATGCTTATATACTAATCCATCACTCTTACCCAAACACGAATTCAGAATAAAATCCGGTGGTGCAATGGCATCCACCAAAGCAACGGCGTCCTGCTTAAGTATTTCACACAGAGAAAGTATCCCTTCTCTTATCAAGGTTGCAGCCCTAGGCCCTTTGGCAAATCCACCTTGATACAAAGTAGCCAAATGCTTCTCCAAACTCCAGTATCCGTACAAAAGCATAAGTTTGCAAAGAACGTCCTTTATCTCCGAATTTGAAGTGTCTTGAATTTTATGGAAAAACTTTTCCAGCACGAAATGCTCAATATACGCCAAAGATAGAGTTCTTGCTCGATAAACTTGAGAATTATTCTTTGCCGTGAAAGGATCCACACCTTGGGAAGAGAAAGCTTGAACTTTCCCCGCTGCATTTTTTAGAAGCCAGCAAACCAACCATTTGTACGTGGATAGAAGTGTGCCAGGTTGGAGGATGTCATGAAGAGTGGAATTAGTGTTGAACGTGGATGACAAGATTTGGCCATAGTTTTCTAAGAAACTGAGAGATCCCAGGGGACCATCTTGAACTAAGGTGCTTTTTGATGCAGATTCTGTCCAGAGTTTGATAAGCCAGTTACTAGCTTGTTGGAGGAGGACGTTATTGTCGCCCTAAGAAATTACAGTTAGTTCGCTCTATTAATTCTATGATCTTGTTTTACCTCATAAGTGCAGTTGCTATCATTATCATCGCGTAAAGGTCCAATTCCAGCCGCTCTTAAATATCCATGTCCCCCGCAAGCTTCTCTACACTCTTGAATCGCATCCCTTGCCAACCATCCAGCCAATGGTTTCGCAGAGGACGAAACTGCATGAATTTCTGCGCCTCGTAAAGCAATCAAATCTTTATCCGAACTGGTTAGTGACATTAACACATTGTTTACAAATTCCTGGTAGATATAATCTCCAAAATGTTTCATGACATAGGTGGCTGCAAGATAAGGAAAAAGTCGCCATTGCTGCATTTGATATTCAATCACAGGCATTTCTTCCTCCGTTGAGCCAAATTGTTTTCGAACGGCGGAATAACGAATTGCAATTGGGAGGACTTTTATCATATTGGCGACACACATCGAGACAATTCCGACACGGCCAGCGGAAAGATTTCCTAATGATGCTCCTAAATAATTAGCAAAAATTTATGCCATTTTATTTATTTTTGAACAGTTTGAACAGTTTTCTTAATATATCGTTGTTACCAAATCGCTTGTTTGGGTCTTTGTACGGAGTCACATAAACACCGTCATCATTCACATCTCCACTTTTATTTAAAAGGGCGTCTCGGGAAATTGGATAGTGGTCAAATAACATATAACTGAGAAGAATGCAATATTTATACATAGTGAGTCAATTTAATTTATACAATCCAATTTTACCCATTATCCATCCCATTAAGTCCAAGTTTTTCTCCCCTTTACGTAAAAAGTCTTATTATTATGTAATCAATATATGATAAAATCCTTCTTTCTTGAGATAACTCACATATCGCCAATTACAACGCCAGGATAAGGCAGCATTGTTTTTGGGTTACGGATGGGAACAATGAAACAATGTAATCCATGACATTTTTTATCCGGAGTTATTACTTGTGCAAATACGGCGGCGTGTGTGGCTGTTTTAGCTGGAGAAAGTAGTCTATAGTTATAATCCGATCCCAACTTTCTCTGAAGCTGCTTAAACGTATCCTACCCAAATTTCCAACCCAAACTTTTGCCGCTTCAAAATCCGGTGTATGCAGGACAAACTGTTTAAGATTTCGGTCATATCTGGCTTCCGTTCTTAAACCGCGAGTATTTGTTCCTGAAAATATTGTATTTAAAAATGTGCCTAGATTATATTTAATTCGATGTAAAGTTATTGAAAACTGTTATAAGTAAATATTTGCAATAAAATTCCACATTTATGTAAGGAATATGAATTAATTGCAACACATATATTTGATTACATCATTTCTATTTCATTTCTTATTAGGGACACCAAAAGGTGTGATTAAAGCGTCTGTGTAAAAATTTGAAGTTGCTCATGATAGTTTTAAATTGTTGTATAGGTAGATTCACTTCAGTAACAAATGCTTATAATTAAATACAAGATTTCAAGTACATTTTAAGTGCAAAGTGTTTTGTATT
>JAQFZJ010000761.1:0-17411 GCA_034695645.1 Folsomia fimetaria
ATGTCTTCCGTTTCGGAAGACTCACAAAATTAGGATTTTCCTTCACCAGGCTTCGCCTGGCTCGGAAAATCTGTCATCTTATGTTAACCTAGCATTATCGGATATGTAGCATGACATAAAAATATGTTACTGTGGATCAGAATCAATTGAGGAAGGTCCATCTATGCTTCTTCCGCCATTTATCAATATATTTAAATATTTTAACTGACTTTTAACTTTAATATTTTTTAGAAATAATAAATCAATTTTTTTAAATAATTTTTTTTTTAATGTAACCTTGATTTTTGGTACGGTTGATAATCTAAGACAAAATTTAATTAAAATTGTCACTGCACTGGAAACTTGTGTGAAAAGTTCAAGGCTAATAATTTAAGTGGCTTTTCATGTTTCTGAACGGCATCAAATCACAGTTAAAGCATCGATTTATAATACATAAGCTACGCTCATTTTCACGTCATTGATTTTGATGGCTTGTGTCCAGCGAACAGTTCCATTATTGATAAATAAATCGGTGTTTTTTACTTTTCCTTCTACAAAATCAGAAAAGAAGGGATATTAAATTCCACTCTTTTTGAAATGTATTTCCAGGTACGTTTTGTGAAGAGAAGAATTCTTTGGAGAACTTGTGCAGTTTGATTCCAGGAGATGCGATGTTATTCTCCCTTTTCAGAATTGATGCTCAGCCAATACATTGCCCATTTAAGTGAGTACATAGTATAGCATACTTTATTTTGCAGTTACAATTAAGCAATAAAGTGCTTACTTTACCTATAAACTATGCTTGATCAAAGAGATTGTTGCTCAATTGAGTTGAATGAGCAGCTTTATTATACAACGAGTGGTTTAGTTTAGACCAACCTTTACGTATAATGCTTCATCGTCCTTCTCGGTTTGTTACTCGTAGGATATGATGATCTACTCAAAGTATCCAAATTTCAAGCCACCCCAGTTTTACACCTGTAAATTGCCCTCAAATAAAGTAAACTAAAATAAGCAATTAGTTTGCTTAAAAAGGAACAGAAATGAGGATGTAAGGATAGAAAAGAAAGTAAAGTGAGTGATGATGGCGATGATTCTGCATGTATTACGTTAGCTTATCTCTGGTTTGAATTTACTTTATCCCTGTGTCGTATGTATCTGTATATGTTTTCAATTTCCTTTCTGCCTACCCAAACTACTTTAGTAGTAGTGACGTAAATGACATCATTTCACATTACTGTTCATTTAGAAATGAAATGACGAGATGCAGTGATGGAATGGTAAAATAAACAGAGAGCAGAGCAGGAGGAAGCACAAGGGTCACCTTACTGATTAATAAATGAGAGACTGATGAAGCAATTTCTCTCTAGAGATGAACCTCAACTAACTTCAGCTCTGTTTACTTCCTTTCTTGCAGGGGGCCATACACATTCACGGTAAGATTGAGTTCGTTGATAATATCCCAAATTTTTGTGCAAATCTATATCAAATTTTGTATATATTTGATTTGCTGTTTTTGTGCATAGTACAACAAAGGATCAGGCCTTTGCAAAAGTCCAGTTTCTCACGTGGGCACTTGCACAGAACCATCACGTCTCCTCCTGAGATACGAAGCATGTCCAGATCCAGAAACAGAAAGCAGGGGTAAGTAAAAGGGAAAACTCAAGGGACCATGAATTATTGAAAACATTGTTCTTTTTTGGTTGAATTGCCTATATAAATGTTTGCGAAAGATAGAAAGAAAGTGGAGAAAGTTAAAAAACACACTTTTTTGAATGACCCTTTCTCCACTTAACTTTCACCAAAGTTGTGAAACAATAGTTGAGCAGGTGAAAGTATAAGAGAGAAGCGCTGTGCTTTTACCCAAACCACAATCATTAATGTGTTGACCTTTGTGATTCTTTCAGTTGAGGAATTGCAGTGCCTTGCGGGCTGGAGGGATTCAACTTACCATTATCTCGTGGGCAAATTGGGTTCTCCTTTAATGAAAACTTCAGACGAAGACCTGTATCGATGCTTCATCTACGAAATTCTTAAAGGTCACACCATTGTCAAGATAGCGGTGTCGGGGGATGCGACGTGTAATGGACTTGCATCACCCACCGAGGGTGCAAAAACATTAACATTTACAAAAGGTAGGTATTCTCGCTACTCGAACCAATTGCAGGACGGAATGGTTATGCAGAAATTATAATAATTATGTCAATCTATTTCCTGTTCCAATCAAAATTGTATTGTCCACGCTTAACAAAAAGTGTTTAATATAAATAAAGTGTTAAAACTTTCTCCTCATTTCCTCCTTCCCTTGTGTGGAGACATATTTTGCATACTTCCTTTTGCTTCCTTCCGGTGTCCAATATTAAACAAGTCATGAGAATCAAGAAATTAATGAAAGAAAGCATTTAAAATTGGGTAGGGTTAATTTCCTCTGACACGATGCAAGGGGATAAGTTGCTTTCTTCCGTTAAATATAAAATAGCAATAGTAATGTTTATTGTTAATCTTTCCCTTCCAGTAAATGAGAATGGGAATGGAGTGAAATGCAAATTTCCTTCCTGGGTGAGTGCCTATCATTGGAATTCACTGGATGGGAAGATCTCGGTCAAAACGAATCATAAAAATTCAACGATGCACATCGCTGATACGAGTCCTCAAGACGGGTCCTTGTCCCGAGGTTATCTTCACCATCCGGTAAGGAGTGGTGGTGTGGTGTACAACAATTTTGGAAATTCTATACTTTCTCCGAATGGAGAAAATCCGTATTTGATGCTTGCCGAAGGAACAAGGATTATTTGTCAAGCAGTCAAGGAATTCGGGGACGAGCGTGTCGCCATTGTTGCACAGCATACGCAAGGATGGTAAGTATTATTACTTGCGAAATTTTTTGTAACTTTAACTTTAACTTTATTTTAACGTCAATTGCGAAAAAATGTGAAGTTTTGGTAACTAGGAACCATACAGATTTCTTCTTCCGCGTAGCGATAGAACCTTTACTGATTTGCAAATTTTGCGCATTTTATGCTATTGTTTATTTTAACGTCCATTACGAAATGTTCAGATTCCGTAAGTTCATAAGGCGTAAATTATTGCAATACTACAAAAACTTTCTCTTTAAATTCCAGCACTAGTACAAGCGTATGTCTACACTTTTACAAGAGAACGAGTCACGTCATTGAACTGCAAATCTGGAAGAAAGGTTATGATGATTTCGATTGTGAGAAAGAGGACACTTTAGGACCAACTCTGCCTTATGTGACTCTCATCAGAGCAGAAACAAATTCCCATAGGTATGTGGTATCTGATATGAATACAAGCCAATGATAAGCATTGCTTATACCATCATAATAATATTTGCCTTACTTAGATGTCCTTATTTGGGGAAATACATGGCCAGCGGAGTAGAAGCTGGGGACGATCTTTGTCTGGGTGGGAGTGTTCAAAATGCCCAACGAGCTCAACATGGATCTTTCCATAGTGTTATTGTTGGGTTAGTTCTCATCGATGAAAGCAAATCATCATCTGGCTTGTCTTTGATTGTTATAAATTTCGTAGGTGTGGCCAAAGAGCAACAATGGACTTTCATAGCAAATGCGTAACTCAGGATCCAATCACATGTAAGAAGGAGCTTAAGAAAAATTGCATAGCTACTTATTTACTCAACAAAGAGATTCATTTTCATTAATAACGGAATGTAATGTATTTTCTTTCTCTTTGATTACGTAACAGCCTACGAATGCCACGGAACTTGGGAAGAAAATGGGACAGGTTTCCTGATAGCTTCGCCCCTAAGTCGCTCATCCTCCTCCACTCGTCGCTATTGTTTCACATACCTCGAAACGGATCAGGGACTCTCCTTTTTCAGCAGTAGCCAAACCTGTCGAAGAGGCGTTACCCCGAATGGAGAAGGCATTTGGGCTTTCAATCTCACAATTGATGGTAATCTAAAAAAATTCATTCCAACAAAAAATAAATCTTTTTTCTCTCGACTTTCTCTTCTTTGCTATTTTACTCTCGTTTTAAATCGTAATCGTTTTCTTTTCGTTTTTTCCGTGTGTCTTAATCGAAGTTCTTTTTTTTTGTATAGGACAATGTGCCGAACCGATGACGGGTGGTGCTGCAAGTGCCCGTTCTTCAATCCATTGTGATGTGTTTTCCTCTTCGTACTTTCTCCTGGTCGCGTTATTGGTTGTAATTGTGTCATATAATAATAGTGAAAGTGTGGTGGCTCTTGAAGGTAGTGATTTGTTCTGTTCTCTGTTTGCCAAAGTTTGTGCGGTATCGAAGCACATGTCGGCATTTAGCAAACCGCATTGGATTTGGGTACAATTGGGGTTTCGTCATACCCAGGAAGATGTAAAGAATTGAAGGCACTTATCAAGCAAAAAGGACCAAGCATGAACCGAAATGCTTTCTCATAGACCAGCCAAAAATTGTGATAGTAAGTACAGTGCTTGATATATACATGAATTGTATTTGCATTTTATTGTACTCAATTTTCCAGTTTATTCATAACTTACGAAAAATAAAAATAAATAAAAATTATTTACTAAGGGTTAATTAACAAATATAGTACATCATTATTCTTTTTTTAACAATTTTACTGTTTTATACTATCACTTCTACATTTATTGGATCTACCTTGGCTGATCTACATCCACATCTTTATATGTATTAAACGTAAGGTTCTAATTTAAACGAGGAAACTATACATTTGAAAAAATTAATTCAAAAGTAAATTTCACATATTTCCTTAATAAATTCTCATTTAGTCACCATAATCATATCTCATACTACTAGTAGTGTTCCCCATTTACATTGCAATCCTTACTAAATCTATTTCCTCCTTTGTCCACGAATCAACGAATCTTCTTACTTTACTTACCCTTAAGCTCGTGCATACTAGGTTTTAGTGAGTATGTATACAAGCCTGTCGGGCAATTCAAGCCAAAGTCCATCCGGTAAAGAAAGAGAAATCAGACAAACTTCAAATCCGAATGAATCAATTTACAAATAAATCCCCACTTTTCACTTCTTCACCTGATCTCACGTCAAGGTAAATCTTTGACAGCTGAGAAAGTGGCGAGAGAAAGTGGACAGAGTGGAGAAAACCAAACGTGCTTGCTTAAATAAAATAAAACTTTCCCTTCAACTCTTCACTTCACTTACTTGGAAAGGAAATCCTTGTGCTGGTCAAGTTGAAAATGAATCCGTCTGTTGGCAACTAGTATATCTTGTTCAGAACAAAAACTTAATTCCCAACCACCTATTTTAGAAAAGGAACAAGATTTAAAAGAGTGAAGGAGAAAGCCAAAGTATGATTTGCTAATGTAATGTGTAACGGGTTGAGAGGATTTCGATTTTGACATCGTGTTATGTTTAAACTCTGTTCCAAAATATAGACATCATACAATTTGCTGCTACAGATAGAATATTTCATTATTTTGTTGCTCTGTGCATCCATGAAAGGAGAAAGGAGACGTTTCCCCTCAAATTTTTTTTTGTAAAAAAAACCCATCTACCAGATTCTTCTGCATCTCGTCTTTAGTTGAACAAATTGAAAAGAAACTTTAATTGAAAAGAATATTTATTATTATCTGAAAAATTGAGCAGATGTCTCGTCTCCCAATCCAATCCAACACATACATGCCAAATGTTGAGTTATGTGTTTTGTGAACTAAATCCAGTCCAACTTGGCAAATAAAGTATAAAAAGGATGCAAAGAAAAAAAAGATGTGAAAACGAAACCTTTCTCAATCTAATTTAATATGGCATTAAATTAAGCAAAACAAAAAAGAAAGAAGTATGTTTTGTGAACAGTTTGTTGCATGATGATGTTTATACTATAACGAAAAAATCATCTATTTTCTTCCAATTGAATTAATGGAATTGCGTGAGAAGAGTTTCGTTCATTTTCTTTCCATCAATATTCTAACGTTAATCCGAAATGTCATTAATTAATCCCTTAACAATTTATTTAACTCAACTAACTTGCTTAACTCAGTTGCTTCGTGATGAGATCGAATTTCGCAAGAATTTGATTTATTTGTTTGTAAATAGTCCTGACGGATGAGATGAGAGATTGCTCATTAGAACAGAGTAAAGGTTTAAGTTTGGCACAACGAATGAGATCTGATGAGTTAGTTAATCCCGGTAGATATATTGGCGTGTCATTAATCTCGTTTTTGGAAACAGAGTGTATTCACACGCAGGTTATCGAGTTGATAATTGGCTTCGCAATAATAAAAATCTATGCATTTGTACTTAAATAAGATATAATGTCTGCATTATGCACACACATTTACCCATCAATTAGAAAATATATTTAATTAAAATGCTGTAATAAGAATTGCAATTTTGGATAATAATTAATTACCGTGTTTTACGTAGTGAGTTGTATAACCAATGTAAAGGGAGTGTTCTTTCAAACTGCTACTTACGAGTATTTACGACCTTTGCCAAATACTCTTCACTCCCTCCTTACACAAGAGTCGGCTCAAATATTAAATAAATTACAATTAACTAAAACAGGAGCAGTCTGTGCCGTGACGGGCAAGTGCTGCCATAAAATTTTAATCGTTTTCTGTCGCATGTCATTTTCTCCCCTTCATAAACTTTCCTTAAACGCAATCTGACTCTAGACGCTTTGACCCATGTAAACCAAACCTGTTCTCCCTCCCATTGCCAATTAAGGGCTGAAAGATTTAACGAATCTCCTTCCTCCTAACATTACCCCTAGAAAAAAACGCAAAGGAAAGTAGGAGAAAGTAACAATTCACAAGGGATTTTCTTGTCACTGTGTGTACCTACTTAGCCGCTGTCCGACGAGACCACTCACTTTGCTTAACTTTCACTTCCGAAAGAGAAAGTCCAGTCCACCTGTGACCCAGCTCATGAAATAAATCACGACGAAAATCAACCAGGCCATCCATCCGTGTTATACTTACAAAAGTTCTCCAGGTAGAAGATCTGTCCATTTGCCTTAATTTTTGCATATAATCCAAGCCATGAATTTTTGACCCAAATGTTTTCAAATCAAAATTAGCACCTTCCCCTATGGTCTTCCAAACTTACAAGTTTCAAGGGAGAATAATTCTGTATTTATGTATGCTTATTTGCGTAATATATTTGTCATCAAAGCTTTGTCTTCTCGTCTTTGTGCTTCCAATGTTTAACTTTCATTAGCTTTTAGGACAAGAAGCACAAGTATGCTTGCAAAATGACGGCGGCTGGCTGGGAGCAAATAGCCACTTACTTCGTTTGGCAAACACTCTCCGTCACGAATGACGAAGACTACTCTTGTCTTTGGAGGTAAAGTAAAAACTTCATAATCTTCTTAACGTTGGGAAAAGAAGAGGAAAAAGCAAAGGATGCCAAATGACTTTTGCTTCCATAATGCAAAATGTGAGAAGGAGGATGACAGCAAGGCTAAAATATTTTCTTACTTTTACTTTCACCATACCATGAATAGAAGGAGATGGTGGCATGGCGCAGTTAGTTTTTTTTTACTTCCACACAGATTTTTTTAAAGAAAATGTGGTGGACCTTGACAGGTAAGTTAAGTACTAGACAATCCGGATTTTAAAAAATGTGATATTCCCTAATAGACACAATTCGCTTTATTAATCGATGATACAACTGCATAAAAAATAAATTGTGTGTTATTTGTAAGTGGTTGTTTGGATATTACGAGTGATGTATTTGATTTTGTCTTGGATGTTAAATTCGTTCTTGTATGTAATATTGTCAAAAAAGATTGTGCTGTTAACTCAAGTCCATTAAATGAATGCGTCAGTCCACTTGGACATTTTTCGTAGAATAGAATCATTCATTCCCATACAAAAATGAGACATTGCAACTTGTACACATGCAATGCAACTCTCTTTTCAAACTCTTTTCACACACACGCTTAATATTTACAGTGCTAAAAGCTTCATTGAGGAGGGAAAGTGCAAAGAATAATTTAGCTGGAGGACATAAATCAATAAAAAATAAAGCTTGCTTGCTCAAGTCCTGTGCCAGCCAAGGATTAGTGAAGCATCTAATAAGAAGGATGAGGATTCGATAGATTCTGTAAGAACGGGAACGACGTGGAATTATAGCTCAAAGTGGGGATGAGCAAAACGCTAATAAGCTGTCACTTCATCTCTCTTTTGCTGAAGAATTTCATGTTTACTTACATTGCTTATTTCGAGGGAGGAGGAGTTTACATGACCCAATTTATTTCCTAATAAAAAGGAATGTTGGCTGGTTGGTGGATTTTTTACTTTTGAATTTTTGAGCGATATTAGGATTATTTCAGTAATTTTAAAATTTTTTTTTTAAAGTGTTTTAGTTTGTGGTCAATCTAAAAATCTTTGAAATTCATAAATAACTTTCATATATCATAGGTTTATTAGTTCGCGCCGTGTAACTATATTTAGTATAGCAAGTAGGACGTGAAAGTGAAGGCGACATTAAAATTACAGGAAAAATGGAGGAAATAAATCAGAAATGTTGCATTGTGTCAAATGAATGAGCTGTCATTTCAATTTCAAAAGTGAGTTTTCAACCTCAGCCTCTCTTAAACATTTAGCAGGCTTTGTAAATATATTGGGAAGTGGAAAAATAGACTGACTGCACACAAACGAGTGGAAAAGTTATGCTACTATGATGTAACTCAAATGGGAAAGTTTTTAGTCAACTATCGAGTCCACAAATTATGAATTATTGCCTTTTCTTCGTAGTTATCCCAGCAATAAATTTTGCATCAGGTAATTCCTTTAGCTTCAGCTTTAGCTTAGCTTTCCTTACCTTTACATCGTGTCATGATCTCACACGGTTTTCTTTTTATGACATTTTATTTTATATATTTTTTGTGGAGTTTAGTTAGTTAGTTCCCTTACATGCAGTACATGAATGAGGGTATATCATAAAGTAAGCAATTTTACGCACCTTTGATTATTTAGGTGTGACTGGACTAAAGGGTTGGACATGTTCATTTTTAGATAAAAAAATAAACACAGCTTGATATTGCACTTTGTAGCAATGCAGAATGAAAGTCGTCTCACTCAATTCAATCCCATTTCTCAACTTGCTGACTCCGGATATGAGGAAAAGTTGCGGAAACTCGGAGCGCGGTTCCCAACCCGGGTTTTATTTCCAGTCCACTCACCCTCAGCTCAACGCAACCCGGCACATGCAGTATCCACTCGAAAAATAAGTTTTCATTTCAGTTCCATCCGTGTCATCCGAGAGTGAGTGTGTTCACAAAGTGAGTCTCGACCAGACTTTAAATGAACGGCATAACTTTGTTCTTTGTTCACAAGCAAACAAGCATTGGTCCGAATTTTCGGAATTTCTGTGAAGAAAGTTGTTGGTGTTGCAATTTATTAGAAGAATAATAATGAGTTTGTGCAAAATTGCATCCACTTCCGTTTTGTTTTTCTTTCTCCACCAAAATACAAATAATTCTTTTCTCCAACGAAGCAAAGCAACTAACCAAATAAACGAGAAAGCAAATAAGTGAGACTAGATTTGCGAATAGTAGCTGAACCTCTGCCAAATATCTAACAAAGGAATAGAAGTGTACTGTGTCCTCAATAGTATAAAGGAAAACCGAAATGTAAACAGTTTTAAGTGCTTTTTTGGCAATTGGCGACTTTGGCTTTTGACCCAAAAGCTTTATTTCACTCATTGTCATCATCATCATCAACTCTACTTTTTCAGCTTATATTTCTCTATCCATGTGACCAAACCAAATATACGCCCTTGTCACAGAACGGGACAGGAAGTATCGATTGCAGATTTTTCTCCTATGCAAAAACTAATGAAACATTAAACAAACTGCCACTTTACTATTTGACTGAGCGACGTTGAACAGGCAAAACTACTTGACCTATGTCAAATCGCGTCTATTATTATTATTATTGTCGTTATATTTGTTGAGCTATTATTTGATTCTAACAGAAACAGGATGGATTTATTGTTCGTAGTGTTCAGTTGAGTTATACAGATACTAACGAAGAGTGACTTTTGGTGAAAGAATAAACTTGTGTGTTGTCCTGTCATATTATGTCACATTTTATTATAAACTAAACTTTGAACTAAGCTTGTCATCGTCATTGTCACCACGAATTAACGAATAAACCTAATTCTATCCACCCATACAAGAAATATAAATACAATTTTCTACCAACTTTTGCGTTATCATGTGTCACCAGTCGACCCAATTTTAACGCGCACTTTCTCCATAATGGCTACCCTTTTAGACTATTTAGTAATCTGGTCGGGTCCCAATTTTGGACAGGAAGGAAGGAATGAAATATAATACGCAGTTATTCGTAATTGATGGACAATTATAATAAATCGATAAATCAACTTACAATAAGAGGGGAAACCGAATCGTGCTAGAGCAGAACTGCTATTATAAACAAGGAAAGGTAAGTATGGGAAAAAGTTTTTTATGCTCACATTAAAATTCGCAATCAATGCGAAATTCAAAGTCTGGGAATTATTGCTTTGAGGGTTGCCATTAAGTTGGTAATTTACTTAAAAATAAGTACATAAGTTTGTCTGAAATGAAATGGAAATTCTTTTGGTAGAAACAGAAAATAGTAATAAGACAGGATTTGATCACTACATAATCTGTTAGATAACGACATAAAAAATGAGTGACAATCTGACACACTTGAAAACTTTATATTGCCACAGGATTATAAGATTCTTTTTTTCCCCTTTCATAATATTTCCTCATTATTGCGCATTCTTCTTTTGTTCACGCCTTTTAATTATTTGAAATTGCTTGCGTTAGAAATGCATGCTTATTGCGTTGCGCCCAGAAGAAGAAATAGAAACAGAAATATATCCATTGCAAATAGTTGGTGAGCAATTCTTTTAGCAAAGTGTTTCTGTGTTTTTCTTATCGATTGACCCACTCACTCAACCTCACCTTAAACACAGATGCAGCATTGGAATGTATCAATCAACTATACAAGCTTATGTTGATATGTTAGGTAAAAATATCATAATCTGGAGGGCTAGTTTTTATGTCAATTGACGGACGGCTTGAATTTTCTATCCCTGAACACTAAACAAAACCTTCTAGTTCCTTTTTATGGCGAAAGTAGGTTCAATTGTGTTAATGAGTCGTACTGTTAACCTCTCACTCTACTTTCCTCCTACTGGGAACTACATGCATAAAGAATAGAATTAACAACAACAATCCCTCTCTTCTCCCCCATCATCATCACCAACTGCATAATAATCCCGTATATATTTATAAGATCACATCACGGCCCTTTTTATTTGTGATTTGTGCTGCTTTTTTCTATGAGTCAAAGAGCCGATGAAATTGAATTATATTTAGTCCATTGTATTCTTAAATGCAATCCTCTCTTCTGATTTGAATTGAGTGAAAGTTTGTAAAGTTGAAGATATATATGTGTCACATAAATAATGAGACAACACAACACGGATCGGGTGGATCGCTTCTTTGTCAATCAAACCGTTGTTTAAAGAATAAAAGAAAGAGACTGTATAAAAAACGATAAAGTTTATTGTTGTATTCTCATTAACTGACTGTGCTGCAGGTGCATGGGTTTGGATGATATGATATTCAATACCATTTGTTAATTGATAGTGCAAAACCACGACTGAATTGAAGTTAACTTCACTCCATGAATCGACATAGCAGAACTGGGGGAAAGTGGCATGAACGAATGAGTGATATCTCGTTGCAGGCAGTAGGAGCATTGCTGTGATTTTTACGGTATCCATCCATTTCACACTGGTTTGGTTGGTTTGGTTCATTTAATAAAATGGTTGATCATTAGATATCATCATCCATTCGATTCTGCAGCTACTCACAAACAGCTTCAGGCAAGAAAGAGCAGAGGATAAATCTTTCTTTCTTTGTGAATGAATCCGGGAGGGTTGTACACATCATTTGATTAGAAGGAAATGTGAGTATGGCACTAATTTGATGAATGTGCTTCCCTTCATAACCAACCTAAAACTATGAACAAAAGGTGGAACACAAATGAAATGCTGTATGCCTGATTATTTGGTAGAGTGTGCTTTTCCCTGCCATTTAAAACTTGGATGATGGAGAAAGTTAATAGATGTATAGACACACACACTTCATTAATTATGTATGTAGATATCTCATGAGTGAACAGAACACTGAGCTTGCATACAACGAAACAAAAGGTTGAGTTAGCTTGCCTTTAATACTTAATGATTTCTTATCTTCTTATGGTTTATTGGGCGCAGTGCACTTGATGCAAGTTAAGTCAAGAGGACGGTTATTATTCTACACTTACTGTTACATTGCACTAAGGGACATTCTCCAATTGGGTGCAACCAACAATCCCCTTCTTCTTTGAGGTTGTCATATTATCGTTTCTTCTTTTATTTCATATATGTCTGTGACTTTGATGTGAATTGGATTAGATCAAGATCAACCAACCCTCTTCCCGTGATGGAGACAGATCATTAATAACAGAAAAGAGAGAAAAACGGAAAGAACTGCAATGCAACTGAGCTGACATTGATTCAGTTAGCTAGCTTTTATTATTGGAGTATCACGGAAGGGAGCATGCCTGTCAACTTATCACTCACTTTGAGGAGAAACAACGGTAGTAAGCCAGGGTTGCGCTGCAATTGCATTGCAATCTTGACCAGATTCATATATATATATATATATATAGAGGTAGTTATATTTAATGTTTGCTAGATAGGATAACAAAAAATTATAAAAAATCTGTTTTTACAAAATCACCAAATGGAGCTATTGATTGTGAAACGAAACGCTGTTTTCAGGGTCAGGGTCCAGTCCAATGCAACACGAAACAAAGAAAATTCAAACCCAACCGAAAAATTGCACTATACATACATTGCTTCCATATTCCATACCATTTTATCCAATCCACAATAATAATAATAATTTCGACATAATACAGACATAAAAGAAACCATTTCGGGGATAAATCGTCATAAATCATAAATGAATCTATTTCCATTATCATGGTCATTATCAAGCTTTTCCCTCATTTCTAAGAGAGCTTTCTGATCGGGATATCTCACCAACAACAACCACTACTCCCGCTAACTGAAATAAAATGTTAATAATATTGATTCTACCAACAATAACAATTCTTCTATATTTTTTGACCCATTATCTATTTTACCAGGACCACTCCAGTCCTTATTCCAATATCATGTCATGCCTTGCTCAGGCCGTGGGGCCTTCAAATTTCTGACTTTGTTTAAACGCTATGTGTTCGGTTATCGGATGGTTTTAGTTGAATAATCGGTGCTGTGCTGGTTGTGGTAGCCAAATCCGGGAGGGATTCGGTCGTTTCGGTTATTAAATCATGCTCTAGTCCAGTCCAATCCAAAGGTACACTTGTTATTAATAATTATATGAAATTTTCGTCTGCTCGTTTTCCAAAGAATGAACGTTAGCAAATTTTAAGCTGTGGCTTCGCTGGGAAATGGTTGGGTCATTAATTCCTTTAATTTAAAATATCATATATCTACGTGGTTTGGCTATAGCAGCGTGGGTGGAGAAAATGAAGGAGAGTAGAACTAATTTTCACCTGCATCTTCCTTGTACGTAGTAAACGCTTAATTTGTCTTGCTTACTTTTACCAAACCAGACGACACCACAACCGGATGTATGTACAAGGCAAATCCCGGACCACCACATTACACTTGAGAGTAGATTACTAACTGATACAGTCCTTATAGCACAGGTAAACCTACTTTGCAAGTCCAGTTTGTGCCGCTAATGAGGAGAAAGTAGGCTATAAATGCAATTAAACTTAACCTGGTGCTCAATTTACTTGAATACGTATTGCCATGCTATATTATGGCTTATATGTTATACATGTTTTGTAAATAAGATTCCGGTTACAAACGTGCATGATTCCATTTTCCATTTTCTGCAAACAATTCCTTTGTGGACACTTGACGTGTGGCAGTTGCAAATTTGCCAATTTTTATTCCATTCCAAATCATTCCATATGATCAGGTCCCTTGATTCAGGTGGCAATAAAAGGAACGTATCTAATCAATTATCTATTAGCATATTTTCTAAGTTGCAATTTGGCATCGATTTTAGCAAAAATTGAAATTATCGACACTTTATCTATACTTTCACCTAATCTACAGCACTTGTTAATATAAGTAACATAGCCATTCCGCTAATCCCCACACAATGTAGAAGCAGATGTGGTTGGCAGTTGGTTAGAGAAGTGGGAAATAGCAGTGAAATTCTCCTACTACATGTAACTAAAAAAATGAAGAAATCCGAACTTTGTTTACCCTGACGAGAGAGGAGGAGGAATTAGACGATTGAGGAAAATAAATAAATCTTCTTTTTTTCTCTTTTGCACTTCTTTGCTAACTTTTTTCCTTCTGTTTATTATTGAGAGGCTGCCTTCACTGCATTATATCTTCTACTGTATACAGGATATTGTGGATTGGATGATGATTTTTTCTATCGCTCTCTTTCCTTCCTGCTTTCTCTCTCTTTTTTATACTATTCAACATGTTCATTGTGCTACATTGATTGCTCCATCGACACAAAAGATCGTCTAACGAGGCTTCTAAATCAACCTCTCGTTTCTGTCTGAACACTAAAAATTAAATACCGATAGGGTTCTTGCTTTCTGAAGCATAGAATACGTTAGCTTGTGTCAAAAGAAGAATTAATTAAATCTGGTTCCTTCACCATTATGATGCATTTTAAATAACCAGGAGCAATCGATTTTCCATCTTCATCGTCCAGATCAAGAAGTACGGCGTGGTGTAAAAGTTAGGAAATTTGGAGATGTGGTTGGTTCTTGGATTGGAAGATGATGCAGATGAATTCGAGTGATGCTGTTATATATAGACATCGTTTTCAAACAAAGGTCTTCTTTCTACTCGATAAACCATTATCGAACCGTCGCTATCAAGATTAAATGTTCATCATCTCGACTACTTTAACATTTGTAGTTTGTTTAGGGGACAGATACCACAAATTCGCGAAATCTAAATAAAACTATTAGTAAATACAATCTTAATAAAACAGTAATTGTCCCAAAGATCAGTCAACTTCACATTTTTGGACAGTTCACAATAAATCGGGATAGACCACTAAAGACGAAACGTCTACAGGATTGAATGGAGAAAGCACAAGTGCACTAGCAGTTTAGGATTTCTTTTTCTTTTTATAGTATAATATAATTCTATGATTAAATCAAAGCAAAGTGGAATGGTCAGAGAGAAGAAGGCCAATACGGAGAAGAAGTGATGTTTATAAGATTAATTGGCAGAAGGAAGCATTTGCGAAACCGATAGAGCGAAGGTGATACAAAAGGATTGCCTTGCTGGGTACAGTTCATTGAACAAATCACAAGTTGTACAGGCAGGCTTGCTTGGCCTGTTGGAAAAATAGTTCAGAAACGGTGTCCCCCTACTTATGTATGTACTGAGAGACTTATTAGTAGCTTCAGCTACTTATGCGAACGTTTTGTGTGTCTGTCTGTGTGTCCGTGTGTCTGGATCGCCTGTAACTTTTGAACGGTAACAGATATCGAAATTTTGAAAGAGAGCAAAGTTGTTGCAAAAGTCCCGAGCACCTACATGCACTATTTGGTTTTGGCGAAAGGTCAACCGTTAGCGCCTTAGGTCAAAGGCCACTATATTTTTATATAGCAACATGGGCCATATGCGGTATCTATCGAAAGCTATGGTCAAGGGCTACAACTCTGCAAATAGTCGCCATGCTCTGCGACGCCTCCGTGACCTTAAAACACGGTCACAATGTCGAAATTTCGACATGGTGCCAATCGACAGAAATAGTCAAGGCGCTTCTTTTTTCAAATTGTAGCCGAAGGGTGCGACGCCTCCATGACCTTGAAACACGGTCACAATGTTGAAATTTCGACATGGTGTCAATCGACAGAAATAGTCAAAGCGCTGCTTTTTTGAAATTGTCGCCAAGCTGTGCGACCCCTCCGTGACCTTAAAACACGGTCACCGTGTCGAAATAACTTTATTGGATAAATTGATTTTGCTTTAAGGACATATGCTGACTTGAGACTATTGTACAGTAATGGGGTGATTTGAGACTGTTTTGAGGTCATGGGGTGATTTGAGACTATTAAAAGGTCACGGGGTGAATTGAGATTGTTCTAAGGTCACAGACATGATGCTGACATTTATACGACACGATGCTGGCATTCATACTCAAACGTCGCTCGCTCATTCCTCTTTACTCTGGCAACACTACAGTTCTAAACTCCACTTGTAGCAGTTGCGTGCCAGCACCGAACGTATTATGCTAGCTGGCATTTGAGTCGAGCTATAACCAAACGTTGCTCGCTCAGTCCTCTTGACTCTGGCAACACTGTTGAGTACTCAACTGCACTTGTAGCAGTTGTGTGCCAGCACCGAACGTATTATGCTAGCTGGCATTCGAGTTGAGCTAGAGTCACACGTCGCTCGCTCACTCCGTTTTGGACCTCCATCAAGTGAAGAAGTGTTCCGCTGCTGTCAAGTTATCAATGTTTTTCCAATATTTTAATCGCTCCTTCTCGTCGGAATATCCATCACGGAAAGCAGTAGTGCTCTGAGTTTTTAAATAAACCAACTTTCCTCGGATATTTCTAAAATTTGGTGCTCCGTATTCTATTTCAACAATTTAAAAGGTAAGTACAAATTTATTTATGTTTTTCTGTAATTCAGTAAAAGTATTATTTAGTGGACATTTTCAAAAACGTCGTATTACGTAGTATAAATTTTTAAAATTAATATACACTAATTTTGGGAACACTTAAAAAAGTCA
This sequence comes from Folsomia fimetaria, assembly GCA_034695645.1. Taxonomy (NCBI): domain Eukaryota; kingdom Metazoa; phylum Arthropoda; class Collembola; order Entomobryomorpha; family Isotomidae; genus Folsomia; species Folsomia fimetaria. Next base: position 16,793 of record JAQFZJ010000761.1, read on the forward strand.
TGGCCGATTTTTTTCTGGTCAATATCTCTTTAGCTTTTTTTAGAACGTACCTAAAACTAATTTCCCTTCGTGGTCTAAAAGGGGCATGGCCGATTTTTTGTCACTTGATGTATTATTACATTATTGTACTTCATAATTACAGTTTAAGTACACCATGGGGAAACGCAAAAGTGCCGCCCAGAAAGCTCGAGAGGCCCGTCAAAAGAGTCAAGCTCGACGAGAAGACTCTGCCAGACGCCAACAAGAACAGGAGGCTGACACTGAAGCCCGTCGCATTGCTCGTGAAGACTCTGAACGTCAACAGCGGGATCGGGAAGTTAACCTTGCGGCTCAACGACGTACTCGAAGCGACACTGCCCGGCGTGAACAGGAACAGCAGGTTGACACAGAAGCCCGCCGAATTGCTCGTGAAGACTCTGCTCGTCGACAGCGGGAACAAGAGGCTGACACGGAAGCCCGCCGTATCGCTCGTGAAGACTCTGAACGTCAACAACGGGATCGGGAAGTTAACCTTGCGGCTCAACGTCGTACTCGAAGTGACCCTGCCCGGCGTGAACAGGAACAAGAAGCTGACACCGAAGCCCGTCGCCAGACTCGAGAAGACCCCGTAAAACGGAAA
>JAQFZJ010000762.1:0-17401 GCA_034695645.1 Folsomia fimetaria
GTGAGGTACAAAATTGACAAAATAATCTATATTTGTCCCAACTGTTTTAAATAATATTAAATACAAATTTCATCAATGTAGACTTGAATTGAGCCAATAGCAATGATTTTAAGATTTTATTTTGGTTTTTGGGGTAATGATAATTTCAATTGATTACGCAACGCTTAAATTAATTTTCGTTTCATTTGGAAAGATAAATCATAGAAATTAATGAAAACTATTCTTTGATAAAAATTTGTACAACTCTGGAATTTCATTATAAGTAGTGAACCCTTCGAGATGAGTTCAGCCAGAAGGTCGTGCTCCGTTGCTGGGTGCACTCCGCACGATAGAAAGAGCGCATGTCACAAAATAAATAAAATGTCATAAATATGTCACAAAATAATGTTTACCGTAATGTCACAAAATAAAATGTTCTGGTAATATGAATTGATGAGTAGAATTTGTTATAACAGACGGACAAACAGTGTGCATTCCCATAAAGCATAATATATATGCATGTGCACAATGAAATTTTTTTTATCAATTTAGCACCCCATAAACAACTAGTAATGGCAACCTCCATGGACCGCTAAGTCTTTGTCTGCATTATCACATCTTTGTTTATCTATGTCTATGGTCCGGAAGATGGAATTATTTTTCAGTTTTTTGATGCATTAATTTCATATTGGACTAGAATTTACTCTTGTATGTTTTATTGTGGATTTGGCACTTCATATGTCTAGACAGGCAGGCAGAGCGACTACAGGCGAGACATGTACATTCTCTCCACACACCACCACCACCACCAACAAACCAGACACACTTATTATTATTAGGGAACACAGAAAGAAACCAACTTTTTGTTTTTTTACACACAAATAATAAATAACACATCGCCATGTTTTGACCCTACACCCAACAGCAAATACACACCCCCCCACCGGTACAGTAGTCCACCCTCAACAGGGCAATAGTTTCCTTGCCAGAAATCAAGAAGGAAACATGAGTTCTTGAACAAAAGAGAGATTTCAAATTCCTTAATTCCTTTACGGAAAATTAAAGGCGCAATTTCCTCGTGATTAATTAATTGTTCATTCATGAGTAATGGCGTTTGGAATTGGTCGTCGCAACAAGGTGGTTGTAGCTGCGATTGTTGCATTATGTACCCTCTTCAATGAAGGAAGGGAGTGTGCTGCGGCTGCGACCAATAAGGCGGTGACGAAAAAAGTCTTGTGTGAATTCTATGATAATAATTTAAATGATGTAAGTTTTTGTATTTGCTAAGTTTTTAAATATACAATTGAGTTGCGTCTAGTTTATTGTGTTGTATAATACAACTTGTGTATTGTTGTCTTTGACAAATTAGTGGCTTTTAAATTACCTGGCAATACGAAGCGACCTCGGTTTTTGATGTGTTATTTAAGTTTTAGAAATCAAATGGAGATAATTTAGTAGTTAGTATTTTGTTGTTAGCATTTCAGTTGCTTGCTTTTAACTGTAACTTTTTGTTTCTTTTTGTTTTCTACATTGTAGTTGGACGGAATTGGGGAAAGTGGTGTTGGCAGTTTGAATTCGTTTTTTCAGTCGGAGGGTGGCAATGCAGAGAATACTAGTGATAGCGATGTGGATATTGCCAAAAAGATGATGGTTGGTTCAAATTGTTCATTAACTTTTGGTCTGTTTGTTTTAAATTTTATGCAATGATGACTTTTTTATAGGTTTGTGGCCGCGAGTCACAATTTTGGTAAATCCCTTTAATTATGCTTACGATTTAATTCTGTGTTACGCTTTATTCAATAATATCGAGTTGACTCAATTTATTTTATTTTAGTTACGCTTTATGGACAACGAGTGGTGATGGTAATGGGACTAATACGACGACGAAGGATATCTCTGATATTGTTCCCAAGTTTTTGAAACAAGGTAAGAAATCTGAGTGTAGGCTAATTAAGGTCAGGTCAGGTCTGTTTATTGAATCTGAGTTGAAGTACGGTTTATGCATCTTTATCGTCTTGCTAGGCTGTTGGGAAGCTTCGCCTCCTTCGGGTGGAAATTCTCAAGTTTCAGACACCCTTAAAATATCTGGATATTGTCAAAGACCAAATTGCACAGCGTACTATAAGAAAAAGGACGGATTGCCAGTGTCGAATCATATGCACTTTTGTTGCTGCCAAGGGAATTACTGCAATCAGGATGTGTTGTTGGAAGCCATCGATGAAGAGGATGAGGAGCCAGAAGATTATGAAGCCTTAATACCACCGGAGTCATTGAACAGCAAAAATTCAATGTACCTGGCCCTCGTAGTCTTTTTTGTTGTGATTTGCACGGTTTGTGTGGGTTTGGTAATAGCAAAAGTAATGATGGGAAAACGACATTTGTGGAAGTCTAGTAGGAGTGGAGGAGGGAGTGGGGTGGGTGGTATGAGTCCAGGAGATGATGAGTTGGGTGATGACCAACAGGAAGGAGAACGACTGATTAATAATGACTTCATGAATTTGAAGAGATTTAATAAGGGTGGGGATTACGATGATACTTTCGACTTGAAAATGGATATCGATTCCATTTTGGATATAGAAATAGGTATGGTATTTTGGTAGGAAGATGTGAAAAATGATGTCATGCAAAATGCAAATAAGCTTTACTTTTGATATAGCCAACGGACGGTGGGGTCGGATTTATTCCACAAAGAAGAACCAAACAAGCAGTAACCAACTGTTTGCGAATAAAAGTGTGGCATTGAAGATCTATTCTCCTGATCATCGGGAGTTTTTTGATAACGAAAAGTTCATTTATGAATGTCTCGGGAAGGAAAGCGATAATATTCTGAAATATTATGGGTGGACTGAAAATCCTACTAGCCTGGTGTTGGCATTTGATTTGGTAGACTGTAATCTTCGGGTACGTGGCGATTTTATGAAATAATTATTTATGAATAAATAAATAAATAATGCATTTTCATTACAGGAGTTCTTGAAAACGCAGACATTGACTTGTCAAGAACTGGTTGATATTCTATTAGGGTATAAAGAATCTACTATCCTTATCACCCAATCACTCCCGACCTGATTTTTTTTTTACATATTGTATTATATTTTCGAATTTCATAGGATCTCAAAAGGTGTGGCTTATCTTCACAATGGTGTGTCTGAAGCGTCTACTGCGGTGGCACACAGGTTAGTCATAAGTTCCCAAATTTCAATAATGTATTAAATATATCACTAATTAAATGAATTTTTACATTAATTGTTTTCAGGGACCTTACGACACGTAAGCTTCTTTACTAAATTGAATTCTCTAATCAGACGGTTGAACTGATATTAATACGACAATTATTTATAATAACATTTAATTTAATTGAACACTTTCAGGCAACATTCTGATTGACATCAAAACAAAGCACATTTACATTGCCGATTTTGGTTTGTCACTGTTGACCCGGGGGAGTAAATACTATTGGGGCGGACGTGGTTAGTGAAATATGTTGCATTTTTGCCTTAATATTCATTTGGCATGACCTTCAATAATTATTCCCTCAAACTTATTGACAGAGCGACAAGCAGAATTTTGTTCCTTGGCAGAAGCTGGAACCTTACGATATATGGCACCAGAACTTTTAGAAGGAGCTGTAAATTTGAAAGACTGCGAAAATGCACTGAAACAGGCTGATGTCTACTCGATGAGTTTGATCCTGTGGGAAGTTGCCAATTCATGTGGAGACATTAGAGTTGCCATTGAAGGGCAGGCAACCAATGATGCTCCGGTGAACTTCCATGCACTGCCGTATGATGAAGAGGCTGGTATGTTGTAAATATGAAAATTAAAAGTAAGGTTTTAGAATGCAAAGTTTTATGTTTGTCGTGCTCAGGTAACAAAGATATATTAAATCTCGATGACGTGGTTCGGCTTGTAAGCATTGTAAGTTTTTTATATAAATAATAATAGTAGCATAACAAATATGATATAGGCAATTATATAACATTTCCAATTGTTAATTTAGAATCACATTCGCCCTGGCTTCCACTGCTGGAGTAATATGGGTCTGACGCGCGCTTTGCGCGACACGTTGAATGAGTCTTGGGATTCTGAGCCTGACGCCAGGTATGTTAAAGTTAACCAGAATGTATTTTATTTATGATCTTGTATTGTACTGTTTTGACTTATGTAACTTATGTAATTTTGGCATTCATTCTTCCAGACTCACGTCATTATGCATAGTTGAGAGGTAAACATTATATTCATAAATAATGACTTATCACGGCATTTAATTAACATTTGTACATTTGTGTTCTTCAGGATTCAAGAACTGAAAAATAGTTTAAGCAACAAGTTCATTACTAAGAGTGTAAATCCATTGGAGAAGAAAAGAGTGGTCGTTACCGAGGAACCGGCATGGATCAACAGAAATGGTCTATTCGAACGAAATTTGGAACGAAATTTGTTATTTGATAATGCGTCTGGAAGCGTAACTGATACTAACAGCGTGGTGACGATGGCCACTAACTTATCCAGCGGTGGTTCAACTGATGGGAATAACGAACATAAATTCATCAATAATAATGTCGCATTGTCTCAACAGCAACCACCTCCTCCAATCCAACCGCATTTTAATCAGCCCAAGGCTATTCAGTTAATTCATAACATTACCCGCAAGTAGGTTTAGTTACCCATTTAAGTTAGACTAGGCTTACCTACCAAATTGTGCTATCGTTACTAATATTAATAACAGTTGTTAAAATATTATTGTGTTTTTGGAAAGAAATGTAGACAATGTTGTTATTATATTATATTTGCGAGTTTACAATTGTACTATCTCGACAGTACTCAATGTAATAGAAATTCTGTTACATTATTACGTTACTCAACTTCTACTCTTAGGCTTGACATGATAACGGCAATTTTAACGGAAATTAAATTTTATGTAAAAATTGAATTTATTGGATGAATGTGTCATTTCATTAATCTAGTATGAAAAGGTTGGGGCTGAATATAATAATGTAATCAATAATTACCTATATTATCGCATTATTCTTATAAGGAGTAATGACTTGCTGAGAATCTCTGAGAATCTGAGATTGCTGAGGCACTAGTCGCTTACATTTGTAGGTCCGGGCACGGCTATAGTGCAAGAATTACACTTATAATTCTGCGATTAATTTCCCGTGTGTAGAATTGGTTTCCTAAGTGTCCAATTCTTAATTAATTCTTTGAGGAACAAATTGGAATGAGCATGAAATTATGAATATATTTTCCAACATCATCATCACTCATCTTAATCTTGATCATTGTATAATAGAATTGTGTCAAATTGAATAACACTCCGTCTCCTCATTATGAATCTCTCGAGACTTTATGTCCTGCTGCTCTTGGGGTCAATCGTTCCCACAATTTTAAGCTTTTCTGAAAGCCTGTACCACGAGTAAGTTTAAAAATGAAACAGTCTGAAAAATGAAACTGTACTTGAATTGAAAGTTATTGTTCATAATATCAGAGAGCTGTACAAGAAAGTAGAAGGCGAAGATGAATTAAATCCAGTGTTTCTAACCGATGAACCGCTGAAACAACTATTTTCGACTTCGAAGCATTGTAATGAACTTTCATTTAAGATTGTATGTAATTCATTATATTTTTCAAATTATGTGTTTGGGTGGAAATGATAGGCTTGCGCCAAAGCAGGCCACAAAAACGAAGTAGATCGGTGGCAGCATTGGCAGGAAATAAAAGTACCGATATATTTGTTAGCACTTGGATGGATTTTATGAACGAGTTTTACTGGGACAATGGTAAGAAATTAATTTGTTGTTAATTGAATTAAAATGTTGTTATTATATTCCATATAGGCAAGGAATATACAAAGTGGACTCACATATCAGAAGGATTACAAGACTCCGACAAGGAACCCTGGTATTGTCCGAAAATATGATGTACTTTCTTCAGTCTTAATTATTTATAACTTGTTTTTGACAGGTATATGAGAGTCAGCTTCGTTATCATCATTCTTCTATACATTGTATTAAATAATCACATCATGGATTAATTGTGCATTCATACGTATAATTATTTATACATGCATGTTTGCTTTCTTAGCTGTCCATGCTGGTCACGGGTATTTGTATTTTAACCTTTTATTTTTAGAATTTACGATGATTTGTATAATTTAATTAATTATGCTCTGTAGGAATTCTCGCTCCCTTCATCGCGTTCATCCTATTCCGAACCTTTCATTTGATATGGATTCTGATGTCACATAATCGCAGTAGAAATATCCTGAGACGATTATGGACCAATGTATTTATTTTATTTAAATTTATTTGGAATGATTAAATTATATTTTAAATTAAACATCCGGTAATAGTAATATTAATAAATTATAGAATGAGCTCCGGAAACGACGGCAAGTTCTCATGATTTACATGTGGGCCAAGAAAGTCCCCAAAATAAGGGCTAAGTAATAAGCAACATTAAATAAAACTGCATTAATAACATAATCTTAATTATTTTTTTAATTAATTATTCTCATATCCCCAAATTAAGGCTCCCGTGGATTTTGCGACGAAATCCAGACGAAGAGGTGCCCAAAGAGTTGGTGGACCTCATCGGTGTCAGTTCTTCTCCAGAATCTTCAATGGGAGAGGACAACCTCGACTACTATTATGAGGTTTTAATCACCCCCATACCTCCTTCCGTCTTGCATAACTATAAAATTATCTTTAAATTAATTAGGGGATGGAAAAAGAAGGTCACGACGCAATTGAGGCGAACAAAGCAAAGCTGCAAAAATTGGAACAACGAAGAAAGCAGAGCATGGTCAATGTAAAAGATAAGCTTCCAAAGAAAATTGTCCCATGGAGGAAAGGTCATAAATCAGCGCTGGACAATATAACCCATACAATATCAGCATTTCAACGACTTTCCATGGCACAGCCCAAAATTGATGATGATGACCCTTCAATTAGTGAACCTAGTGAAGTAGTAAGCGAAGTTGGTGGAGAGGAGAAGCAGGGGGAGGGGAACGTAGAAAAGGTTAATTCAGACGATTCATTTCATGTTTAATTCCAAGCCCCATATTCCAAATGGTTTTTATAACATCAACAACAATTATGTATTACCAAGAATTAACAACGCTAATAATTTAAGTTTTTCTTATTTTTATGGATTCATAACATTATAATCCACCATTAATTGTTTCATATCTAATTATACTTAATTGAATTATCATATGAATGAATAAATGAATACATATAAAATTACAACAATCTGAATTTCTTCAAATCATTATGCAGAAATAACGCTATGCAGAAGCAGCCATATATTATTGTGGAAGAGTGACTAAACCGGGTCTGACTTTACACGCGAAAACAAATCTAACATTACATGCATACATAGTAGTCAATTCTTCTGCTGTTCAACAAAACAGATTTAATTTACACAATTACACTTGTCACACTTCGGAAACAATTAAATTATAAGCTTTTTGTGCACTAAAGGTCTTATCGAAAATGGAAGTGGATGAGCCAATTGCCCACCATTCTTCGCAAGGGGAACAAGTTGCACCACCACCGGCTCAAAATGGCAATTCGTCGACACAACCTGTACCCGGCGGCGGCGAAAATGTGATGGCCCCTTCTTCCACTGTAGGCAGCATAACAGGTCAATAGATAATTAATACTATGTATTATTAACATTGTTAATAATAAAAGTTTCACTTTAGTCTCCCTCCACCCACTGGTCATTATGAACATTTCAGAACATTGGATTCGGACCAGGGCACAGAATGATGGAAAGCAAGAGCAGGGTAAGGAGGCAGTTTTTAGTAATAAAAACATTTTACCAGAAACTATGAACTTATTTGATTAAGATTTGGGTTCATTTTGTAGTCATCGGGGCAATAATTGGACAGCATAAAGGACGACACTTAGAAATTATGAACTCATTTGAGTTAGTTTTTCAAGTTGTGGATGGTCTTGTTGTCATTGATCGTGATTATTATCGTACGAAGGAGGAGCAGTGTAAGTACACAATGTGATGCAAATTTTATGAAATTGTGAGTTTATAATGCTAATGCTTTTGATTTTTTTGATTTTGTAGTCAAACAAGTGTTCAGTGAAATGGACTTTCTTGGTTGGTATACAACTGGAGACATTCCCGTACCTTCGGATATTCACGTCCATAAGCAAATTACAGAAATTTATGAGAGCCCTGTCCTACTGAAATTGAATCCTTTGGTCAAAAATGCAGATGTACGTTTTTCTGTTTTGTTATATATTTCTGAAGAAAATGAATTTAAATAATTGAAAATTGCGTTTGAATTGTCCTATTGTAGCTTCCTATTGGAGTTTTTGAATCCATAATTGACATTGTAAATGGAGAGACTACCATGCTGTTTGTTCAACTCCCATATGTCCTCGCGACTGAGGAGGCAGAACGTATTGGTGTTGTAAGTTATCAGTGTGTCATATTTGTTTAATATTATAGTTTTTCAACACTTATCATCAACTGCGCATAATCTACTAATTAATACTACTATTGAATTATAGGACCATGTGGCTCGTATGTCAGCCGCCGATAACTCAGAGACTTCTTTAGGTATGTGTATTAGTACTAAGTAGTAATATGACGTGAACTGTATTTCTTCATTTGCATTTTTCTCGTATTCTAGTTGCTGAACATTTGTTGAGTCAACATTCTGCTATCAAAATGCTTCACTCACGAGTGAAGTTAATTTTAGAATATGTCAAAGGTTAGATATTTAATGAAAGAATTGGAGTATATAAGTATTATAGTATTATAAGTTTAATCATTTATTTATTTTATTCTAAAGCTGCTCAAAGGGGAGAAGCTCCTGTGTCTCATGAAGCGTTGCGTCTTGCTTACTCACTCTGTCATCGCTTGCCGGCTGTACAACCGGACAGATTTAAGAATGACTTTTACCAGGTTATTACTACCTATTCATTATGTCTGCAATTTTTCGGGATGTGTGTATGTATTATGCTAAATTGGATTTATATTAATTTTAGCAATGCTGTGATGTTAGCCTAATAACTTACCTAGGGATGATAACTAAGGGATGTGAAGAAGTTCATCAATTCATTACGCGATTCAACATGCTTCATGAAAAACACGCAGTATCAAGAAGAATGAGGGGTCTCTTTTATTAATTTCTTTTGGCTATTAATTTAATTCGGAATATTGTAGGGTTTTTCTTGATCTATAATTTATGTGGTGGTCGAGTTTTGAGTCTTTTCAAGTTTAATATTCAGTTTATACTTAATAATAGCCTATTAATGAACTATAATATAGTTCATGCTTAATCTTAATTAGCATTACTTAGTTGCGCGTACTCAATTTGAAGTAACCCTTAATTTTGCCTTCTTGCTTGGGTTTAATAATAGCTGACCCGAAACGAATGCGAATGCAGCAGCATGACGACTCTCACAAATCTAGGAACCTAACTACTCAGAAGCGGCAGTCTGAGGCTACCTCGTCCAAAGCACAAGTACAACCACCCCCACAGCGATCGCCACCATCATCGCAAGATCACGATTCAGGAATGGATTGTTGAATGAAGAATGGTTTCGAGATTTTCTTTGCTGTTGTGTGAGTTTTATAATAATTGATTTCTTTTTGAGCGGCTCGTTTCATTACGTGCTTTGAAATTTGCTTATATAATTTGAAACTCTTTTCTTAATAATTTCTGCTTTATTTTTACCACTGTAGGATCTCACCTTAAATTCCAGTTTCCTGCACTGCAATTGACAAGCGCATCGTTTTTCATATAAGTATATTTGGCTTGCTTTCATATTAAACAGTTTGTCCATTGAACACCTCCAATCGTATTTTCCAATAATAATAATAAAGTTTTATGATCACATACCATATTGTACTGATTACTGATCCAAATGTATGTTCGAAAATTGTAACAATTCTTATTCTAATCTAATACAATAATTATGCATTCAGTAAAATAAATCATCCATTTTCATATGACACAAACACAACCTGATGGACTGACTTGCAGCATGAACTAGAACCCGGGATGCGGGATTCATTCGAGATGTACACACTACAGATACATTGGCGACTTTTTGTTTAGTGGGTAAATCTTTTAATTTGTAATTCTGTTCTGATTTCCATTCCCAGAAAATTCTACCCGAAATAAAATCGTGCTGAGTTTATTCTTTCTTTTAAGTCCATTATCTATATTACTTTTTGCTATTAATTATGGATTTGGAAGAACTCTTAGCCAAACAGTCTGCTAATCTGACAGCTTCTGCGGCCGCCGCTTCCGGAGCAACGAATCCATTCTTGAAGAAAAAGTCTGATAAGCCAAGTGCCTGTGGGAAATGTGGTTATTCAGGTCATCTTACATTCCAATGCAGAAATTTCTTGAAAACACAACCCAATAAGGTACGGGCACTTGATCCGATTCCACATATAAACCATCTCGGAATACTTTTGGACGTATTTAAAATTCTTTAACATTTTCCTTTGCAGGAAGTTGTACTTGACGTATCTAGCACTTCGTCCTCAGACTCAGATGAAGAAGGGATTACCCCATTAACCAAATTGAGGGCGCAGGAACTCAAGGCAAAGCTGAAAGAGATGAAAAGGGCAAGACAGCAGGCTCGAAGAGAAGCTAAAAAGAAATCAAAAAGGAAGAAAGAAAAGCGTAGTAAGAAGAAGCGTTCATCATCCTCATCATCAGATAAATCTTCGAATTCTTCAAAATCTTCGGATGATGATATCAGGAAGCACAGGAAACGGAATAGCAGCAGCTCAAGGAAAGAGAGACTTCCAGAGAGAAAGATGGACCACCATCAGGTGAAGGAAACATCGAGGTCAAGGGATGATAAAGGAAAAGGAAGAAGCGAACGTGATATTCGCAAGCCGGACAAAAGACGGGCTCGTTCTTATTCACGCTCTGATTAATAATATGCAGTTCTAACCTATATTGGTATTATGTCATATTGAATTTAGTTTTACATTTTTAATAAATATGTTAACAATTGAAACGATTAATTAATTTTACGTTAACTATTTGGTACAGCCAACAGCATGATGTCAGAGGAATACATAATAATGTATTGTGTGCTGCACAATTGCAACAAAGGACACAATTGAAAATATAGCGTAAATCAATATAGATCTACTTGATTCGAAGATTTCGATAAACGTGCATTCTATGTGTTCAAAATACATGAAATGATCATGATTATCCCTCTCTTTCTAAATATTATGTATATATAAAAGTTTCTTTTTAATTCGTATGTGATCCTTTGTCTTTGTCTTTGTCCTTTGTCTTTGTCTTTGTGATCCTTTGTCTAAATGCTATGAATTGTCAAGCGTAACAAGATTTATGTAAATCAAGCTTGATTAATAATAAATAAATGCATTTGCCATGTTTACTACATGCCTTTTCGATTCGGTAATCGTGTCATGTAAATAATGAGATCGAAATTGCACTGGCTTGTGAGACAATTGTCGCAGTGACAATACCACGCCATTTGTCAGGCATACACTACATTTAATGTCATTATTTCATTTAGTAATATCAAACAATTGAATAAAGGCACATTAATTGACGTAAGAAATCTCGGAAATATTTGTAGTAGCGGATGTAATAATTTTTATGGGAAACGTTTATTATTGCTCGGACCGGATAAATGTTAGACAATTATTTAAGAATTGTCTTTGGTGATTTGGTGGCTGTAATATAACTTGATACAAATTATGAGAAGTTTAATAATTATTCTGGTTTTTGTGTTGGTGGTCCTAACACTCAATACTGTACGTACAATTTGAAGTTATAAATTGTCCATCATTTATTATTATTATATTTCTACTTCAGCAAGGAATTCGAGGGGAAGGCAACCACCACAAACATAGTATATCCGAAAAGGAAGGAAGTCATAAAAGCCACAAAAAAAGGTCACAATCGTCTCACTCTTCAGTGTCATCCGAGTCTTACGAGTCTGGTTCTGCTTCTGCTTCCGGCTCTCAATCTGGATCTGTTTCATCATCGGCGTCAAGTGAGCATCGCCATCGTAGACGTCATGATCGACGTCATGGCCATGGATGAATTTGTACATATATGATGGATATTTTTTTTTGTGGTCGCAAGGAAATAAATCTTATTCCCCCTGTTAGCAATTTTGTGAATATATTATATTTATACTTCTACAAAAGTGTTAAATTAAACATTTATTAAAGCGTGAAAAGTCTTATCTTCGATTAAGATAAAAAATGACTATTTTTAGGTTTCAAAATTTTCTGACTTAATACTATTTAAAACCAGCTCGGCACATTGTTCTGAAAAAAAATCACTCGGTGATCGACTCCGGTTTAGCAAGTCTTCTATTAGCAGCAGCCTAAAGTAAGCGATACAGCTTAATGAAAACTCATGATATAAATGACACGACCTGTTCTAAAATTACGTTTACCTCTTGAGCTATCTTAATCAAAGCCGCAAGGGCACCACTCTGTTCTGCTAACCCATACAATGCACTCTGTGTATTTTGAAGAAGCGTATATGGCTCATCAAATTCCTGTTCCAATATTTTATAACAAGGGTACATTGAATAGGCATAAACTATTCAAAGAAGCACGCTTTAATTGTTACCAAGATCACTCCCGCATCAAGAACGAGAATTCTATCACAGTCCATTACGGTATGCAGTCGATGTGCAACCTGTAACGTGAAGTAAAATTGTGTTATTCCCTGAAACCTAACATGGCTGGACAGCACAGCGTTTGTTTACCGTGAGTACAGTACAATTGGCAAACTTGGTTCTTATAGTTTTCTGGATTAATTCATCCGTACTGTTGGACAAAGATGCATAATTATTATTTATTCTTACTTTTTTACGTTAAATAATAATCTCTAATTTACTCGGGATCCATGTTGGCCGTTGCTTCGTCCAACACAAGAATCCGGTTATTATTCAGAATACTTCTCGATAAGCAGACCATTTGGCGCATGCCCAGGCTAAAATTTGATCCGCCTTCGGATACCTACAAATTATGGAGGAACTGTGCTACAAATTTGTGTGGCTTTACATGCTTGAATTGATTATAAGTGTGGTATTATGTAGTACTTCCATATCCAACCCCAAAGCAAGTTGTTTTATATCATGTGACAACTGTACTTCTTCCAACACGTTCCATAATTCCTGGTCTGTAAATGCCCCAAAGGGATCTAAATTTTTCCGAAGAGTTCCCGTAAATAATACTGGATCTTGAGGAATAATTGAGATTTTTGATCGCAACTCATGTAGCCCAAGTTGCAGCACATCAATGTCGTCAATGATAATTGACCCTGTGGGTTGCTCTATTCTTAGCAGCGCTGCAATCAGCGAACTCTTACCAGCCCCTGTGCGACCAACGATCCCAACCTTATGATGATTATTATAATTATTATTAGACAATTACAGTAATTTTAGAGTTAAATAAGTTGCATTTGTCATTTCCGCGTAATACCTTTTCTGATGGCCGTATACTGCAAGTAATATCTTTAAGTACGGGATCCTCATGTCCATACTTTAATTGAACGTGATCAAAAATGATGGATCCTCGAGATGGCCATTCTTTTGGAGGTGGTGTTTGTCCTACATATCAAATTGTAATGAATATCCAAATTAATCCTGCTATAAGAGGATTTACCTGGGGGAGTTTCTAAAGGCGGTTCGGGTTCCAATTTGGCATATTCCATCACTCGTTCAACAGAAACCATTTGGGTTTCCATTTCTGCAGATTGACGGACGCCCCACTGAAACATTCTGGAAAATAGAGCTCTTGAGTAATTTCCTTGTGCGAACTAATTTAATACTCACCCTGTGAGTGTCATTGCAGATGATATGGCAAGTCCAACACTAGCACTATCTGTTAAGAGAAATATTTCATACCGTCATTCAACAATGATATATAAATCTTACCATAAAACTATGCAAAAAACTTACTGTCCGCAGAAACCATAAAGCTAAACGTCACAAATGCGATGAATGTCACGGACTTTATATTTTGACCGATCAAATTTTAAACCGTGCCAATTAAAATTTAATTTAATTTGAATTATGAAATCAATTTTAAACATACAATCCAATCCAACCAGATCCCAAACCATCTCGTTACGGCGAGAAAAATAAACCTTAAATATAACAGAATTTTAAAAGTCACTTAACCAGATAAATGCACTAATATAGAATACCATGAGGATGTGTGCATATCCTGAAGATCATCAAATTGCTTTATGAAACGGGATTCAGCTTTGAAAGCTCGAATTGTCGTAAGACCGTATAAGGACGAGCTTAAATGGGAAAATACTGGAGAGCGAGCTGTATATAAATTAAAGAATTCAATAAAATGCATCATATAGGATCAGAAATACAGATATGCGAGATTAAGATATGATCTTACTAATTCCCTCTATTCTTTTTACACTTCTGGCAGTTCGTAAATAAAATTTGCGCAGGAAATAAAACACAACAAGTACGGCAAACACTGGAATCAGCAAATAGTAATTTACAATGGCCACTATCACCCATATTCCAATAACGTTTAGGAATATCTGGAAATCAAAAAATTAGTTTGTGATATCAATGGTGTTTCGACTATTAATATATAGGCGTCGTACCTCCATTGTATCAAACTGGAATACAAGAAGGATTAAAAATTAGTAATTTGTTTTGATATCAGAACAATATACACTAACCATGGTAGGGGGAAGGACCTCCTATTAGACCCAGTACATATGAACAAATTTCAATAAATGATAATTGATTTCATAAATTAAATCTGTAATAACCTTACATCAATACAACCGATATCTTTTGTTATCCTGTTCAATATTCTGCCTGTAACAAAATATACGCAATATTGTCAGTCGTCATCACACAGTTCTTCAATGATCCTCATATTTTTTACCAATTGGATTAGTTTCAAAAAATCTCATCGGTGCGCGCAAGACCCCCAAAAACATTGACTGGTGTAAATTAATTGACGCCGTCATGCAAATCTTAAAGAAAATCATTGTCCTTAACAATGAAGCAAAAAAGAGTCCACCAATGACTCCAGAGTAAATATAGATTTTGACGTTCCGATTTTCCTTTGCATGCTCATGTGTAGAAGTAGAGGATTTATTATTTTCCTCAGACTTTGTCCTACATAAAAAACGTAAATGTAAATTAAATATATACAAGTGAACAATGATAATCTGTGTTGAATAAATTGCGTTAAAAAATGTTACAACACACCAGAAACTGAGCCACCAATCTGCTCCAGCGTATAAAATTTGGGTAATTATGTTGGATGCAATCAAGGTTAACGTTGTGAAAGTATTTGAACCAGACTTGATGTATTTAACGTATAACCCAAAATTAACATGTCCAGTAGCTGCAACTTCTTCGTTCAATTTGGGAATACTTTTACCGTTTATATTTAGAAGGGTTTCACTGGGACAGCTTCCATCGGACTTTGTGGGTAAAATATCGTCCCCTCCTCCGACGACATCAAGATAATCATTGCCGTCCTCTTCTTCATCAAATTCGTCTACATTAATGGAGTATGTACTTCCTACGCCCATTTCATTTCCCAAACCAAAACTTCCAGACCTTGCGACAACGACAAAGGGAATAGAAGACGCTGATGCTTCCGAAGTAGTGCGCTGTCGAATTTGTATAGCTAGTGGTAGGCTTTTTAATACCAGCGAGGTAGCATTCGCTGACAAAATTTTATCATAGTCGCCTTGAGCCTTGATACATCCCTCGTCCAAAATAATAATGTTATTTACGGATTGCAGCAATTGTAATTGATGAGTTACTAAAATCCTGGTTTTATCCTTCAGGATGCCGCAAATGCATTGGTCCAGTATATGTCTTCCTACTTCCGCATCCACTATAAAATTAAAACTTAAGGTTTAGTACCTTCTCAAACTCTTACGCCTCGGCAAAACTTATTAGTACCAGCACTCAATGGATCGTCCAACAGATATATATTTGCATCTGCATACACAGCTCTAGCTAGAATAAGAGGTAACATTTAATTGCTAGCGCTTAATATTCTGATATTCTCTGATACTCAATAAATTCTAACCTAATCCAATCCTCGCCTTTTGTCCTCCACTTAAAGAAGAACCTTTATCGCCAACCAAACTATGGTCACCATGAGGCAACAACTCCAAATCCCTTTTCAGCGCACAAGCTTCTATCACCTGATTGTATCGATCGGCGTCATACGATTGTCCGAATAAAATATTTTGCTTAACTGTTCCAGAAAATATGCATGGTTCTTGCGAAGTGTAGGCCAAAGTTCCAGATATTTTGATCCTTCCGGATGATGGGGGCAGTTCATTCATTATCACTTGAAGTAGAGATGTCTAAATTAACGAAACAAATGTTTTAGTATATACTTAAATTATTTGTAGAAGTATAATATTTTCTTTATAACCTTGCCTGACCCAACATGCCCTACAATTGCGATCAGTTCTTTGTTCCCTACACTAAAACTGATGTCGCGTAACGTTGCCTGTTCTGGTGTCCAGTTTGCAGAAATGTGATCCAATTTAACTGTTCCTGTGGTCATCATTGAACCATGAGAGGATGCTGATTTAGGTGATGCAAGTTTTATTTTAGATCTTTCTTCCATCATCAAGAAATTCTGATAAAACAGTCATTGATTAAAAACATATTATAGATAATTAAAATTATAGGACAACTCACTTCTATTCTTTTTATTGAAACCAGAGTTTCTGCCAATTGAGATACCCCGTTTGGGAAAAATAACGTCATGATTAATCTCACATTATTATACAGAGCTAAAGTCACAAAAACCTATATGCAATAAATATATAAGAAGTTATGTAAACAAATAATCATGCTTTCATCCATTATAACTCACTTTTTCGGCGGTTAATGAATTTCCTGTAAGTACGTGTGTGAGTAGCGTCAGGAAAATGATTACTTTTGACGACGTGTAAAATAAGGACATGTTGACTGCCCGTAGTTTGTTAGTTTTCTTAATCACTTTAATTTCATCTCTATATAAAAATAAGACGAATGCAATAAAATAAAATATGTGTTAGTTTAATGTATATATTTCTTGTGGTACTATACTTACTCTCGAGATTCTCCAACTAACAGTGAAAACGGCTTTTCCCAAGCATACCTGGAATATGTTTGATAAATTTATATAAATTAACGCCATGCACGTCTCATCACTTTGGTATGTATATGCATTTGTATTACATTTTTATCATCCTCATCCCACTAACAATTTCGTTCATGATTCGAATCCTTTTATCCGTTTTCATTGCTGTTGATGACCGTAATGAAGAGAATTTGTTTCCCATGTAGCCTTAAGCTGAATTTCCACCGGAGGAAGTCGTCCGCGGCTGACAGCTTTTTTTGTCAGTCGACGCGTTTCCACCAAA
>JAQFZJ010000763.1:0-17374 GCA_034695645.1 Folsomia fimetaria
TCTGCATTAATTTTGGCGTTAGGAGGTACCTTCATAAGGGGGAGGGGTCCACGTCCCGAAAGTGCCCCAATGATCATTACCTGGCTGCCAAACTTTTCCTTCTTTTCACATACCCAGTGAAGTGGGATGTTTTCACCCGGACGCGTGTAGCAAATTGATCTTGTCCCATTACAGTCATCCACCCTAAAGAGTGCTTCGTCGATTGTGACCACAAACTCATCGCGGCCACCCGCTAGGTGGCGCTCATACAACTTTCTAGCATTCTTCTTGCGATTTTCGATATGGGTTGGTTTCAATGCATGTACCTTGGTCTTCTTTCTCTTGATTCTCCCCAAATCCCTCTTAATTACTCTGCAGATAGTAGTAGGATTGGATTTTAATACTTTTGCCAAGCTCCGAATGCTTTTGGGATTTTCTTGGTTGGTTAAGTCTCGAAGACGCTTTTTTAGCTTTTTTGTCCTTTCTGCAATGGGATAGTTTTTCTTTGGCGATACGAGACCCAGAATTTTTGCTTGCCGTCTAACACCTTCTCCATTCACTATTTTATAAATTAATCGTAAACTAACCTCGTGACCACGCTTTTTAAGTTCTTTTTTTATCACACTTTTGGCGTAACCTTGGCTGGAAAAGTCCTTCACCAGTACCTCTACTTCTACGGGGCACCGCGGGGGCATTTTTGCAAATTGCTTCCCCAAAAAATTTGTATTAATATTTTTTGAGTTGCTAATTAATATTTTAGAAAGCATTTTGAATTTCACCCTAGCGCTTTGGCCTGGGGCTAATTTAAAACCTTGCACAGCTTCTTGGTACACCCTCTGTACACACATGCAGAGAGATTTGTGGTATTGGATCTCGTCTGTTTAAAAAAAATCTTTCTAAATTCCAAATAAACATTTTACTCAAGCTACTACTACTCTTTGGAAATACTGGGAAAAAAGACGACTTTTCTCCAAAATTCATGTTATTCATGATATAACTATAAATTATATGAAGAAGGGAGTAACTGTTGCGGAAAAGATGGTGCATCGTGGAAGACACTGGGAGGAGAAGAAGATGAAGAAGGTTCCTTCGTTCGTTGGTCACTGGGTTGGAATGAATTTTGTTCAAAGAAGAGTTTCAATATGTCTCGACCCTCCATCCCAACCACAACCAACCTTCAATTTTAATTCGGAAAAGTATAAGAGTTTCAAACTTCATGTTGGCTGGAAGCAGAACTTATTGCATAGATGAGTGGAGTTGTAGTAGTGGTAGTGGCAGTGGCAGTAGTAGTACTATCCAACTTTGGCCTGGCCTGTAGGTCATCTCATTTCGCCAGAGATTTTATCTGGTAAAGCAAAATGTAGTTTGAGTTGAGGAGTGCTTTTCATTTCTTCACTTCGAGTTGATACTAATGTTGTTCATCCCACTTGGCACCTTTTCATTTAGATCTTTGGTGTTAAATGTTAAGTGAAGTGGAGGAACCAATTAGTTCTCATGATGATTATTTGCGCCGAGTTGAAGGTGGAAGTATTAAATGATTACGAGAATGTAATAAAGTTTAATTTCAGCGGAGGTTTTCTCCATAGTTGGGATACAGATACAACAGGCTAATGTTCGTACATGTTCAAAAAAGTTCGGCTCACGTCCAACTTTCTATGTTTTTTATATGTGATTTTCGAAAAAAAAAAAAATTCTCACAGTATTTACAAAAAACGCGAATATTTCTACTGTTTTTTCTGATTTAACCATAATTTAAGGATGTATTTGATTTTCCGTATTCGGTATCCGGTATATTCACTAATATCAATTTTCAGCATGGGTTGACATTGCTTTAAGCAATTGCAGTCTTTAGACTCTATTCACGTGTTCCTTTTCTTGTGGCAATCCCTTGATTCAGTTAGCCACACACTTTCGCTTTAAGTAAGTTGTTAAAGTTAAATAAAGGTCATTAAAAGGAAGGAATATTATGATGGCTTCCTTGATTTCATACTTTGGAGTTGTGTGCCAGTGAACGCATACCAGCCCCGTACTTTCACTTTCGCATCTTGCTGAGCTTACGTGCCCCTACGAGAGTCACTTGGCTGACATCACATAAAATAGAATTATAAGTTGGGGCACTTTAATAAAATGAAATGAGTGCTGAAATTCACACAATGATGCCAAACTAAATGGGAAACATTGCAACTTTTGGGGCATACTGCACACACCATATTCAGTATACATACAGCTATTATGAACAGGCCTATTATGGCCTAAAATTCTTTGCTTTATATTTATCAGCCATCTTTTATTTTCTGATATAGTGTCCTGTCTGTAAATTTAGCAGCAAATTGAAGTCTCTCTCTCTCTGAATTTTTGTGGTATTCAGCACGCACTGAATTTCATATGATATGTGCTGATATTGATATCAGCAGCAATTGGATTGGAAGGAAGATTGACTTTGATGATCGTTCCTGGCTCATTGTGCCAATTTGTCTCAAATCAAGAACTTACAGACCTTTCACTTTGTTGTCCGTCATCCAAACAGGATTTAATTTGAAGACAGGTTGTTGGTCCAAGATTGTTCTTGCTCTGTTTGCCATGTTATGCGAGGAGGCTGAATCAAATTGAAGCCGAGCGGAATGAAGACTTGTTCGCTTTGTTGACAGATGGGATGTCAATGACAATTTGTGGATTGGAACTCATTTATTCATTCACCCATCCAGTAATGCCCAACATGATGACGATGATCATGTTTCAATCCCTGCTCATCATTTCACAAATCAGCTTAGATCTCTTTATTTAAGTTTAAGGATCAAATTTCCAAATTCAATCAGGATGCATTGCATTCAAGCAAAAATTAAATTTGACGTCACTTTGGATGAAATTGTTTTGAGACAGACTGCGTTCACATGAATTCATCTTTGGTTGGTAACACCAACTTGGTATTAGCAGTACACTGTTGCACTGCATGAACTGAACACAATTCTCAATCTGAGGATTAACAAGTTACACTGTGCACTGTAGTTATTGTTAGTGTACAGAATCAGGGCTCCACAATTATGCCAATAAAAGTTTAATGTGTTTTATATATCTTTATTTTTCACACACAGACAAATTACACTAAGAATTTAAATTCTTTCATTTTTGTTTAGACTACAAAATCCAAGTGCAAAAATTCAAAGAATCCCTGGGATTCTTTCCTTTTGCCGAGTGAAGAATTTGTAACGATAATTTCAACAGTTTAATTATGCTGGTTCTCCAGCCTTCCACTTTATTTCAGTGTGACATGCAAATTGCTGGAAGAACGAAAGCACAAGCTAGCAATTATTGACTTTCTCTACTAAACGATACAAATCCAAACATGGCCCCAACTGCCTTCAACTACGTTCTATAAGCGTTGTTCCCTGCCAGGTCATGAATATATTTCCCTATGCAGCCAGCCCAATTCTGACAGATAATTGTTCACTCCCTGGCTAGGCAGATGTATTAAATTGAT
This sequence comes from Folsomia fimetaria, assembly GCA_034695645.1. Taxonomy (NCBI): domain Eukaryota; kingdom Metazoa; phylum Arthropoda; class Collembola; order Entomobryomorpha; family Isotomidae; genus Folsomia; species Folsomia fimetaria. The sequence continues at coordinate 3,458 of JAQFZJ010000763.1, forward strand.
ATATACATACCTGAACTATTATGTTCCCAACGAAAATCGACAAATATTTTGAAATATTCATCCATGATTTTACTTAATTTCAGATCAAAGCAGGAAATTGGAGGAGCTGGGGTGAAATTGATCTGGAATTTTTGGATGTATTCGCCTCGTATTCACTGAGGGATGTCATCAACCAATTTGGAAACATGCCGACTCCCACAACAACCCTTTGCGTAAACGTAAACTGATTCTGTAGACTCTCCATGTAAAGTAACCAAACGAACGAACCAACATATATAAATTCACTTTACTTATCATTCCAAAGCTAAGCCCTAAGCATCGGCAAGCCCTGTCTCCCTGACCCGCCTCACGAACCAAGTGGACAATCGGACCCTGCCAACTTTCACCTAATCAATAATACCACCTATTAAAAAGGAGGCGAACGAATAATAGCTTAGCCAATGCTGTTGGTATATGTGAAAAATTTACGGTATATTTGTAGAGGTTATAGTGAACATTTGGTACAAATATTCTACACCTCTCATTCTTCAAATACTTCAAATAACTTAATTCCAGTAGTGCGTCTCATTGTACCCCAATTCATAAAATAGTTAATTTATTTTTCTTTAGCAGACTCCGCACAATTAATAACAAAAAGTGTGTATATATAATTTTGGGAAGTGAACTTCGTTGTGAGTAATAAACCTGAATTTTATGAATAATGATGTATAAGTAAGTAAATATGAGTGTTTCTTGTTGATGTGAGCAATTGGTTTGCTAATTAGTAGTGAAGAACAATGGGAGCACCTGAGTTGTCCTGTGTTCATGTCAAGCTTCTCTTCATTCTCCTTCTTACCCTTTACACACCACATTTGGCTAGTGCTGGACGGATTTTTGGTAAGCCCATATATATTATATTCTAATGCATATTGCTTCTTCTTTTACACAAAATAATACTACCACCCGTCACCCATCCTCCCACCCACAAACCCATATGATCATCAAAACCTATTGTAGCTTTTAGTGTGCCGTCCCACACTCCTCTCTTTTTTGTCGGAGGTTTTTGGAGGAGCAGGAATGAAGTAGTAGCACATACATATATAGTCTTCAAAAAAGAAAAGCGGATCCACTTTTGACTTTCTTTCCAGTCAATAATTTATCTTGTCGACGGAACATTAAGCAAACAACGTTCCTCCGTTTCATTTGCACTTTGATACAGATAGATTGTCAATACAGCATTGGTACGCCTGGCAGCTATTGATTTTCGTCTTGTGGAGTGGAAGAAATCCTCGAAGAAAACTATGCAACTTCAGTTTTCTTCCACCCTGTTTCATTTCATTCAAAGAAAGTCAATGCTCCAAAGTTTATACATACTTCCTTAGCTAGCTCGGCATTTCTGAACTCTTCTACTCAGACAAAGCGGAGATTAATGCTTTGAGCCTAATTTTGTTTGGCGTTGTATTAGCTTAGCTTAGCCACCTTCACCAAATTTGTTTCTTCAATTTATATCCATTCAGTTGTCCCATCACTCTTCAGCTTGGACCCATAACAAAATACAAACAACAACTAGTTCTAAACAAATCTAACCAGTTCAACTGGAAATTGGGTTGAGGCTGTAGGAAGTCGTTTCCCTCTTTTTTGGGGGATATATTTTTTGAAGGCGGAATTTGTTTAATTTCGATGAGAATGAAAGTTGCACTTTTTTTAGGTACTTCGTATTAAACACTTTTCTGGCGTATCTAGGATAGAGCAGCGAAAAATGAACGAGACCGTGAAAACCATTTCTTTCACCTGTTCAATCTCCCAATCAACTTGTATCGATTTAACCGACTATTTCAGTTTATGTCTTTGGCGAGTGAACAAATTGTCCATGAATTTCCATTGAAACCGATACAGAGAGGCTGAGACACATTGCATGGATCACATAAGCAGGCATGTATTAAAGTCTCTGGAATCGCGCATCCTTTTTTCAGAACAGAATGCTAAAATAGTGTAGTATCTCGGTCGCAAGGAAAAGCCATTTGAGATTTGACTGAAATCCGGCAATAAATCTAGAGTAAACTCCAGCCAGGAAAGGTGTCTTGGGAAAATGCGGAGCAGAACACATGTAAATTTTGCAGTGACTTTATTTTTCAACCTCTAACCTCTTCCTCCTGTGCAATCCAGTAATATAGTCTGCCACCAAGACATGTAACATTGATATTGAATTTAGCACCCATACCTCCAAGAAATAAACGCAATTGTACAAAACAGGAAGGAAGCAAAACAAGGAGAGAGTAATGCATTTTACCTATACTCGTTTGCTATTTATGACTCAGTTTGGATGACATTTGATTCGATTTTCCATTCGGAAAGCTATAATACGATACGATGAAAGAAAACCCATTCCTTTTGCGAAACTAAAGTGCACTTTCAAAACTTTTGCGTGAAAACATACTTATGTAGAATGAGATGTGAAGGTTGGATTGGCTGCATTCATACTGAAATAATACAATAGAGTAGAACATTGTTACAATAAAGTTCACGCATTAGCTAATGATAATATAATAGTAGTATATATTTGGACGAAAATTTGATGTAAACAACGATTCGCACATTAGTAACGGGTGCATTATTCATCCAGAAAAGAAGAATTAAGGGCCACCCAACCAGACAGATGGCCGGCCACTGGTCAATATGAAATGTTGTTGGATGGTTGTCAAACGTTATACGGGAAAAATGATGTGTTATCTTTCAAAGATAAAAACTGGAAGGGGAAATGAATCTGGACAACAATTGACCCGACGTAACGGTTTTTGTTGGCTTTTATGACATTAGGGGAATCACAATTAGCTCATCCTTCCTCTGTCCTTCTTCATTTAGATGGTTGGTTATGCCATCAAAATGAGACCAAAGAGAGAACATGATGGTCCTTTTTCTGCCCCTCTCTCTCTCTCTCATCTTCTCTTATTACCCAATAAGAAGAAATAGTTGCATAAGCAGACTCTCTCTTTAAGCATATCTTTGAGCAAAATCAACAATGTTGGTTGTTGGCTGGCTGAGAAAGGATGAGAGAGTAATTATTATTGGGATTGTGAGTGTGTGTGTGTATGGAGGAAGCGAAATGGATGTAATAGCATAAGCAATAAAAGCTTTAGTTATTTAATGTTAATAACAGAAAAGAAGGGGGCACAACTGTAAATGAGCCGCTCTTAATTTCTGTAACAAAATGGGGAAAACTTTTCTTCAATCTAATGCATTAACATTTTCGGGAGTCCTAATTCTCATCATCCTTATACACACCACCAAAAACAAGCCAAGCCACCCTCCTTTCCACTACTTCTCTTTTATGCCTAAATATAAATGTACTACATTACTGCATAATATTCCTCCTCCTCCATATCCACATACATATATCGAAGCAAGACAAGACTTTCTAACGCAATAAAGCGTTTACAAATAAAATATTACTACTACAAAGTACATTTTGAGAGAAGTAGGCACAGAGCTTATAAGCTTCAGCCCTGCTGGGCACGTTGTTAATTCCTATCCGAACAAATTATTGTTTCCTTATTTTTCTTTCCTCTTTGAAATTAACATTCTTGTTTCATTCTTGTTTTTCCCCCAAAGTACACGAGTCCTTATGATTTATGCTCGTTTTATTATTTGAACTAATACTAACACAATTTTGTGACATTTTTAAAATTTAGGTCGCAACAAATCATTTTTATGGGTTAATTACCACAGTTGAATGTATTTTGAGTCACTCGAAAAATTGCAAATTACAAAATAACTGAATAAAACTGGACAAGAATTAAACAAGGCGGGACTAATTTGTCCTATTATTACTCTACAATGTGCTAATCTCTTTTTTGGAAGATAATAAATAGAAGGAAGAATTTGATAGTTAATTAATTAAGTGCTAAATAGTGAAAATATTGTCTACATGTAACCAACTTTTAACAAATGTTGCTACTTGCCACACTAGTTCACAATAAATTCCTTGTATATTTCAAGTCATTTGACACTTTTTAACAACAATCATAAATCTCTTTTAGGATATAAAAGCAATGTGGAAAGAATTTGTAAATAAAAATCAACCTTTGCAATTCTTTCGCCGAGCTGCATTCCGATTTAGGTGGAGCACAGGTGGCAACATTGTTGTTTTCCATAATATTTTGTCGTCACTGTATTTTGCAACATTGGTGTGTTACAGGCGATTGGCACCGCATCCCAGCAGATATTTTGAATTCTTTGCTGTCACTGTCAAAACCAAAGTTGCGAAGAATGTGAGAGAAGCATTAAGACCCAAACCACCACCAAGTCACGGCAGTAAACACGCATTTCATTCATTCATATATTATACATGCACATTTGAAATGTTATTTTGATTTCTTTCCGGCCACGTATAACCAAACACTTTCAATGGAATAAATAAAAAATGAAAACCAGTTCTCCACAAAAATACTGGAAAATAAATATACGCTGCCGTTTATGATGCAAATGTTTAGAGTGCAGTGCAGTACAGGCAAACAGGAGAAATAAAAGATGATTTACTTCAAAAGTTTTTCTAACTTTTAGCTGTACTAGAAAATGAAATGACCGTCTAAAAACAATGTAAAAATTGTATTGCTAAAAGTTTCCATATGAATTTGAGTGCATTGCATTATCCACAAAAAAGTTCGTGGAGGATTTGCAAAGATAATCCCGTGGGAATTCGAAAAGTGGTGAGGTTGACAGTGAGTACAAGAGGTCCCACTTTGGTCTGTCCTCCATCTGAAAATGGCATTGACAGGAATTGCATGGATAAATATTCTTCAGTTTGTGCATAGTATCTGTGGTGGATGAATTCGAATTTCTTACATATGAGCGAAAAAGCTTCTTTTGTGGCGAAAGGCGATTTTTGTGTGAGGGTGTCACCATCATGGAAAAGAAACCAGGAGTGCTGCTGCTGAGGATATAAATTAATGTGCATATCACACACATACGTTCATGATACATTGCCTGCCTGCGTGCCTGGTCTGCCTCCTTTGCCGATGTGCAGAATTTGAACAGAGCGTTCCATTCCAAATTCGAAGGAGTGAATCAAGTCTCAAATTGTGGCTCGTCTTCTGCTCTACGCCTCATACCACCATTTGTTATTATGTTCCACAGTCCTCTTCTTCGGCAGAATCAGTAGGAGCACGGGCGAGTGCTTATCCTCTTTCTTGCCTTCTTCCTTCCTTCTTCCGTACGTTTTTCCAGTAGAAGTGTAGTTAAATTGGACTTACTCGCATTATTCTCTCTCTCTTTCTTTATTTTTGAGAGAGTGAGGAAAAGTGTGCAGTCAGTTTTAAAAGTGAAGCCGCAGATATTGGCACCGTCCCGAGGACCGACCGACGACCCAACCAACCATTTCTTGTTATTCCTCCTTAAGTAAGTATAAGTAGGTAATTTTCTCCTTTCTCATAACTCCTCCACCAACTGAACTGTATACCAAAAAAGAGTTTAAGCTCAGCATTTTTTGTCTCAATTGTAGCATCTGGTGAAAAATAGTGTCTTGCGACTCGTGCTCAGATTGAGAAATAGATTTTTTACGGATTGTCAAATCTCTGAAATTTGAACACAGGTGCAACCCCGTGCATACGAGAGAACTCCTTTTGCGCGTGGAACACATTTTACTTTGCATATTGCTTGCTTATGCAAAAGATTTCGGAACTCTGGGGCTCAGATTTAGCTTAATATGTATGACACTAAACTGATGTAATGTGTTATGCACTCACTTTTTTTTACTCCCTCACTCACTTCAATGTTTGAGTTTGAGAATGCAAAGGATTCAAAGCAAAAGCAAAGCAAATATCTAAATGTCACCCACAAATGGATGGATGAATGCAAAAGTCTTTATGGTGTGTGGTGGTGAGTGCGCTGAGAGAAAGATTTGGATAATCTCGGGCTCATTTTTATTTGGTACAAGAAATTAGACTGTGTTTACTCAATTCAATCACATTCTGCGGTGTGGTAACAAGTCTACACAAATCTAATGGCCGCCTTATTTTTATTTTAGCAAGACGTCCTGCCGCGTCTTGGCAATTTGGTTTCGTTATGGTATGAAAGATAACTCCAGGGAATCCGCCCCACTATGCACTACCAAACCATGCCATACCGCCGCGGTCAGGCAGACTTACTTGCTTGTTGAGTTCCTTAGTTAAATATGTGTACAGAATCCAAGAAGTCACTCACTCCACTCTCAGTAGTGCAGTGCAGTTCTGCTTAGTTGAGTTTCTTGAAATACCAGAGAAAAAGAGAGAGAGAAAGATCCCATGATCTTGCACCACGTGCTAAAACTTCATCTGATTTTGTCATGCCTGGCAAATTACTCTCATCTTAGCAAGAAGCGCTTTGAGTTGGTTGCTTTGTGGTTAGTTAATGTATGTAAAAGTGTATAAGGAGCGTGTTATGTTGATGGTATGCCAAGTAAACAGGAGACGAGGAAGGAGGACTTATCACAAGCACCAAAGTATTTATTTGCTCTTCAAGAGTTTACTTAAGGATGGCAAAAGTGAGGTTTGCATAAGACTTGTCATACTAACTCCAACTTCCTTACATCTGGTAATGAGAAAATGACTGACTGAATGTGCAAAGTGTATGTAAAGTGATCAAATAAACTAAGTGAAATTTACTCAACTATTAAAGCATGTTTCAGATAGATTGAGCAACTTCTTCTTGGTCTGTTCATCTGCACACTTGGAAAGATCCGCTTTGAAAAATGACTGAATTAGCTAGCTTTCCCCGTAATTAGTATCCAACTAAACTAAAGATACTCACAACGTGTACTACTCAAACTATTGAATCAACTTGTATGCAAATAGGAAGTAGTAGCAGTAGTGCATTATGAAACCGAAACCAAAACAGACAACTGTCAGCTCAGCCTAAAGTGAAACATCATTCATTGCTTATTCATCAAAAGAAGTAAATATGTATGTAGTAGAAAGGAGAAGGGGATATGTATGTAGAAGGGAAGAAAGGAATAATTCAACATCATACAGAATGTTGAATTATTGAAGCAAGCTAAATGTTTATTAATCAATACATAAACACACAATACAATTCATCAACGACAGGTTTCATTTCATATGGTCAGCACAAGGGAAATCCAACCGTCAATCGCTGTTATAATATTTATGAAAACAACAAACAACCATCGCCGTCTCCTCCTATCATAAAAAAGTTTATATCAAATTATGCGAAAGGAGAAAATAACACTTTTCGAGCGTACTATGCACCGAGTGACTGCTTATTATTTTTATTTCATAAGCAAATATTAAATAAATTTCTCCTGTATGACCCAGGAAGGATGTATTTGTTGTCGTCGATCAAAAAAATGCGCTTAAGATTTAATCAATTCCTTGTTGCATTCCCAAAATATTGGGTAAATCATTATTTCCATGATACTAAAAAGTTTTTTCTGAAAGGTTTAAAAAAAACTCTTTATGTGTTCCTCTCCATGTTGTGTGCATCGTATGTGGAAGTATTATGAATAATCCTGGAGGTTATTTGTACCAAAAGTGAAAACACGTATTGAAATATTGCAAAGAGAAAGTAATTAGTTGATATTGAACAACCCCCAAATTTCCATTTGATTGAGAAGACTGAATTCATTCGCAACTATAAACTCTGATTTTCAGCAGTTTAGTCAGTACACACGCAAATTGCCAATGGGCGGTTCGCTGATTAGTGGTAGCACAAGCGGCATGCATATATAGGAGAAAATAGCATGGTAGGTAAAATCTATGTGGAGTTTGTTTTTATTTCTGCTCTGCGCTTTGAGTTTTTGCCTTCAAAGTGAAAGCAAATCAACCAATCGAATCCTTGCAAGCCAGGAAAACATGAGAAAACAAAAAATAAATGTTTTTATTAGGAAATTTTTAGCATTGCCACTGTCGTTGTGCATGATTGTCCAAATTCAGAGGCTATTTCTGTTCAGCTTAAAAAACAAAGCTTGCCGACAAAACCTGACAAAATCTTGCCCAAACAACGGTAAACCACACCACCGGTTTAATTTTCCATACATTCAACATTTCGTTCACATTTGGAACCGTCAATCAATGGAGATTCGGGTTGGCTTTTGTGACATGCAAACTATTCAAACTATGGTCAGTATATGCATTAGTGTTATATATTAACAAAATACACAAACCGTTATCCAACAAAACCAGAATGAAAGTTGTATAAAATTTCCAAAATGTTTTGACGGATTGGTGGAGGTGTCGTAGCATTTCAATTACCTTTGCCATGTTATTGCATATTGTTACTTATAAGTATTTCTCCCTCGGATATTTAATTTGCATAAACCAGCAGGGTCAACACAAATACAAATATTACAAACTACACTTTAAAAAAAAGTATTGTGAAAAAAATATTTTAAACATCTGCTACCTCCTCCAGCACAAAACCACGCTTATTTATGAAGTGGGCTGTGTTGTGTATACATGTATAACAACAAGAAAACTCTAAAGCTCGACATAAGAATAACAATTATGCGATGATCGTCACTCGCGATAAGAGTGATTGGGTAGGTAGTATTTGTGGTGGCTTAGAAAGTGGGAGTTGCACGCATGATAAAAGTTTGGACTTCGTGTCGATTGTGGATGTCACTTGACGTTATCCACTTCCATCGACGTGTGTGCTCCGGCCTGAGGCCACTGTTTGTTCCAACAAGGATTTCCTTCACAAACAACGTCCACCTCGACCACCGGCTGGCTGACCTTTCTTTGTGTTTCCTTCTTCCCGAATATGGAAAGGAAAGGAAATCAGCCGATTTTGTGAAAAAGACGTTAATTTCGGTCGGTGGCGTTACAATATTACAATTTCTACTACATACATTACAGTATTTTGTATATTTGTATATACAACAATACTGCATTATTATAACTATGGATAACAAACACAACACAGTTTTCTCAAAGAGAGAGTCAAGAATAATAATAAGCTGCTTAACTGTTTTATTCTGTAAGAGTGAGAGAGTGGCTTATTTGTTGCTCTTTGTCTCTCGGCACCTGTTTCCACCTTCCCATACTGTTGTATTATGGAGTGGAACATCTTAACTTTCTGTTTGTCTGTGAATTTGTACACAACATCACTTTTCAATGCTTTCTCTTAATTCAAGTTCAGATGAAGAAGGAAGTGCACAAAAGTCAACGTGTTGGTTGGAGTCGTCTTCTTCTTCTTGACTTTAACTTTCTCTCCAAAAACTCAAGCCCTGACTTTCACACGCTTTCCACTTGAGGATTATCTCAACACTGTAGGAATAAGTGTTTCCCACTACCCAACTACTTATCTCACTACAATGAGTACACAAGTCAGAGGCTCGTTCGTAAGTAAGTGGAGGTACAAAAAGTGTTTTTATTTTCTTGAAAAGTATGGAAAGCATAGAATTGAACAGAAGAAGAAAGGGTGAAAGAGAGAGAGAGAGAGAGAGGATTGAGAAGAGAGGCACAAGAAAAGAAGAAGCGAAAAGGATTCTCTTTCAGTCTTTTACTGTCTAAGTACCTGCTACTACTTCTTCTTTTGGATGAAGTTTTTTTTAGAATGAGGCTTGAGTGGAGTGGCAAATGTATGTGTATGTTGGTTACTGTATGTATCTGTGAAGAGAAAGTTCCTCTTCAGCTACTAATACAAACAAATATTTCACTTTTTCAGGATTCTCAGATTTACTGCATTTTCAGCATTTCCGAAAGAAATCTTAAAGAAATGGAAATAAAGCTAGTTGCGTTGTCTGCTTCTTCTTTTCCAACATCATCATGAACATTAGCTTCCTGCCCTGTTCATGCGGTGTGTGATCACACATCCTAGTAGTCACGATGGTGCATTCTAGTCATAAGGTGGGAGTGTTGGGTGATGTTGTACTTTTTGAGAAGCAGTACAAAAGATACTTCCATGAGATAAATGCTGAAAAAAAGTCCTGAAAGTGGAGCGAGAAACAGAACCGGCAAGTGTGTGCGGTATCTAGAGTGAGTGGATGGGGGACTTATTGTACATAAGCGAAAGAGAAAATGTGAATGTGCACTGTCAGTTGGTTGGAGGAGTGCAGACTTGTTAAATATTTTACTATCATACCTTCTTCCTTCCTCGCAGTGCAATGTGCGTGTATGGGTGGGAGGGAAGTGCATTCCATCGTCACAGGACTTTTACCATTGCAAGAAGTGAAATTCTGGAGAATATCACAGTAAATCAACCATGTTCGCTTGAGTTGTAGTTGTAGAGTGATTTTTGGTCGTATAAGGACAGATCATGATTATATGGAGACGGTTGATGATAAAAGGCAGGGTGAGATAGAAAGAAAGAAAAAAAGAAAGAAATCCGATAAAGTGCCACATGTGCAGAGCAGCAGAGGTCTCGTCTTCTAACCGAATTCTGACTTAAGTCGGCTTAAGCTCTCGAATCTCTACCCCTTTGGAATTCGTCTTGGAGAATTTCAAATCCGTTTTGTCTCCCTTGATTATTACATCCTGAGAACCTTTGATGTTTTAATCCCTTTAACAATCATTACACAGAGAGCAGGAGGGATTCTCGGAGACACAATTTGTCTTGCTGCACACAAACTACTGTCTTATTTCCTTTGCTTATTATTCCCCTTCTTCAAAGTAGAGAAAAGGGGTGGTTTGTATGTAGTGGTATAAAGACGTTTAGAGCAGGTGTTTTTAGCTGTAGTTTAAAAAGAAGAAGGTTGAGCAATTCCACCCACAGAGAAAGTAATGATATTGCAATACATATGCATTCAAAAGCAACACACGAGTGGAGTGGAATATTATGGAAAACTCATGTATCCCTGAATTCCCTGCCCTGAATTCAGATTCAAACAACCCATACCACCACATCCAATCCGGTTGAACAAGCAAGTAGTTGTAGGAGAGAAGATCAGGTCTGGTGGAGAAAGTTTGAGAAAGTTTAATTTGACTATCTCGTCGTAAAATATAAGTCGGGTTGGACTAATAGCAAGTAATTACTTTGGAGGTGGTTGAAGTGAAGGTCTCTCCACTCTACCAACCAACCAAGGTTTTGGTCCCTCTACCCTTGTTGTGCTATGCCATACCATGCTTGTTCATGCAGAATATTGGGAGCAGCAGCAGAGAAAACAGACACTTGCAGATTTACGTTCCACATTTCTGCAGGATGTTCCAGATGGAAGTGACTTACACAAGACACACAAAGTCCTGTATATATGCTTCCATTTAGTATCCAATAAACGTTTAAGTGCTCTTCAAATTCATAATCACAAATTTTAATAGGTTATCAAATATTATATTGCGGTTACCCACTCACACGTAGTCTACGTATGGTAGTTGTCCTCTAAATACGCAACCATGGTCAGCCATAACTGTAATAAAGCATCATTTTAAATTCAATGTTCCCAAATTTGTGCTCTTCTAGTTCTGGTGGCTCGTCAATCATATTTCATCCCAGTCAGTCTTTGCGGTTTATGGAGAAACCCAAACTCCCAACTTCTCAACTTCTAGATGAAATGTGAACCCGAATGTGTGCGTGTGGTTTGTCATAACTCTATGATGAGCTTGTTGAATGCAGAATGACGTAGTGTGGGTAATATATAACAACGGAACTAGTGTTTGCATAATAATACGAATGCAGGTTTCGTTTATATGCTTAAATTAACTACATAGATATTCTCCCCTATTGTGTTTTCCATATGTGTATCGTCTGCAGTTGTTTTTAAATTGTGGGAATAGTAACCAAATTATTAATAGATTTGAAATGAGTTCTGCAACACGTTATGTCTTCCCCTCACTGACGCAGGAACTGTTGATAGTAAATTTTGTTATTATAATTTTGCAACTTGCTCCAAGTTTGGAGACAGCTTGGGTGAAATAAGGTTGTGGTCTGAGAGACCAGCCAGTAGTACTGGGTGAACGTATATATAGTCTTATAATTACGAAAAGATGAACATCTGACCTGTTTCTGAGAATAAAATTCAGGCGCAGTATTAAATTGTGTAGTTCTACTTCTTGCAATAATAATAGCGAAATAATTCGCACTATGGATGGGATCAAAGTTATATAATAAGAACATTTATTTATTAATGTTCAAAAATATTTCTCTGCTTTCTCCATATCATAATTTAAATCCAAAATGAATGGGGTGCTAGTGATATCGCATATAAAGCGACTGCATATGTACGTACAAGAAGTGGTGTGGAGGTTCAAATTGCAATGCCGAGCCTTCAACTTTGAACAAGTCTCATGCATGGTTGTCCTGTTTCGTTGGTTCGTTTACTGGGTGACGAGGAATTCGTGCACAAAACTGATGTAGCGTGCCTCTCTTGTTCTTCTTCTCTGTAATCTGCAAAGAGGAAGTGGGAAGCTTTGCTTACTTCAGTTGGTACATAGCTATGTAGCTGGTAGTTAGTGAGTGGTCTTGTGGTGGAGAAAGTCGCATCATCATCATCATCGCCATCCTCCTCGCCTCCTCTTCCTCTCTTTCTCTCTCTCTCTCTTCGCTTATTGTGATTTTATCATAACCACAAGAGTTGAGTTGGATTGGAAGCGGCATGCAGCACACACAGTTTACACTCCAAGAGGACTTGAACACTCGACGGCTCAAGGACCCTGGAAAATTTGTATGGAATTTAGAATATCCGTTCGCTGGCTGCGGGTCTTGATCTCGTCTGATGCTTGAGCGTGGCGTAGGTGCTCTGGAATTCGCGAAACTTGGACCAGCAGAGAATGCGATATACGAGGAGGGAGTAATAATATCCTTCCACAATTTCAGCTATCATCGCATTATCGTGTATTCACGTAACATTTTCATGGCGAAACCAAACCACGTATGTCGGTCTTGAAGGATGTTCATCTGCAGATGAGGATAATAATAATCACTCTCTAGAAATGCTGGAACTGGACACACGAATTTCTGCAATGTATAGTTGTCATGTCTATTTTTATATCGTCATGTTTCCGGTTGGAAAAGGAAGAAGAATAAGTTTTGTTGAATAACACACTTGTTCATAACACGCTAACGGTTCAAAACTGTGTAAAGTTGGGCATGGAAAAGGGATGCTACCTTGTAATTAAGACAATTAACAGCATGCCCCAAGTTGTGTTCATATGAGCATGTCAAATAAATTCCGTGAGATGAATTTGACAATGAGTCAATGAGGTAAGGTGAATGTGCGTTGTGTGATGAGTTGTTGATAGCGTGATTTATCGGCCATGACCAATATTTCCACTCACGTTTCTTTCCTTCCTCTTTTCTCCTCTTCTTCTGCGTATAACTAACAGGGTAGACAGACACACGGGTGAGTATTTTGTTGGAAATTCCATGCGTGCCTTGCTTGATTCTTCTCTCTCGTGACCTTAATTTTATTTCACTCTGTGTTAGTACTAACACCACATTGCACTGGGGATGAGTTAGCCAACACCAAATAAAGGCGAATGTCTAAACTAACTACCAAATCATGTACGATCGCATCTCGTAGAAAAAAAAGCACTGCTGTGAATTTTCTACAATTGGGTCAAAAGCTGTAGATTTTTTAGCAAGATGTAGGAAAATGTCGCGTTGTGGGTACCAATTCTACAGATATATTGTGAAATGGGAACACAAAATGAATAATATCGTTTTTTTGAGGAAGCAACAAGCGATTGGAAGCCGTGCCATCATATTTCATCACAATGTCGAAAACACTAACTTTTATAAAGTTATAAAAGAAGTGTTCAAAACTCCAAACCCGGAAATAATTAAAATTGGATGAGGCATTTCGAGTGCAAGATTCTCCGGGTCCGACTTTGCAATAGTCCAAACGGAATACGCACAATGAGTGAAAATATTATTTCCACTAGCTGATGTATCGCCAAACTTTTGCAAAAAATCCATTTTTTGTGAAATGATAGATCCCGACATGCCAGAATTACGCGGACCCCAAGCGGGCAGAGGGTGGCCAAAATATTCGGCCGAAGGTAGGTTTTGTCC
>JAQFZJ010000764.1:0-17305 GCA_034695645.1 Folsomia fimetaria
ATGCAAAGTCCTTTGTCCTTGCACACATGTCCTGTTGCACAAAAACGTTTACTATGAATTTACATAGTTTACGTTCAACCAGGAAACAAATTGTTTTCCATTAATTACCATCCATGTCTTCCTTCAATCAAATCTGAAATGTAGTAATTCAATTAACTACATGTATTTTCTAACCCGGGAAAAATTTGCAAATATAATTTGCGTTACAAGTTTGGCGCCACATGAAATATTTTCGGGCTAATTATAATTGGTTTTCATTTTAGATTAGCTAAAATGTTTTATGTTAAATTATCTCGAAATCCCAAATTTTGCCAAAAATCGACACTGGTATGACCACCACCGGTCAACCAGTTGACTGATCAATTCCAAAAATTATACAGCACGTCTCCTTCATATGATGCATGTTAACAAATTCACTGAATTCAGATAATTGCGGTTAAATGCGTTTCAAATAAGCTCGGGCTAAAACTTATAAACCGACAAAGCCATCATTAGCCCGAACCAGGGCTTATGTACCCGGTCTGTCCGTCCGTCTGTCTCACCATAACTCACGAACGAGTTGACCGATTTTGATGAAATTTGGTGGAAAACCAAATTGGTCCAAATAATTAATATGTATACTTAATATGTATACTTACGTATGTGCAAAGACTTTTAAAACTAATGCCATTAATTTATTCTACGGACTTATTAATATTGGGTCAATTATCAGGTCTTTTTTTTGTTCAAACTCTCAAACTTAATTGAGTTATTATAAGTGCATATTTTGGAACTGTCATTTTTGTTCGACCCTTTCAAACTGGTTCTCATTCTTACAGAATGAATGAAAGAGATAATGGTAGTGAATCAATTACTCATTTGCGTAAGACAGTCTGGCGTAATTCTACTGTGGTTGAGTTTTAATTTCATGTATGGGTTTACGGATGATTTGCTTAGAGAACAATAACTGAAAAACAAAGAAATCGAAATATTTCCGTACATTACAGCCCGACTCTGTTACTCTACAACAAGTGACGAAATTAATGTGAAGTGTTCCAAGTTGAACGCCGTGAATAAACCCAACAGAAAAAATATATATGTGAATAAAGTTACAGGTCGTTGGGTCGTTTTTGGCATGAGTTCAAAATGTGCGACTAATAAACTATCTCTTTTTTCCGTTTGTGTAGTATCGAGTGGCGTATGAATTATCCTTTACCTTAACCATACTAGTTAACAGAGATTTAGACGAAGTGTGAAATATACATTTTAGTTCGAGGGTTGAAGAAGGAAAAAATAAAGAGGAAGTTAGTCAAATACAAGTGCTCATGAATTTATATTTACTCTTCATAAAAACAAGGGCCATGTCTGTAAGATTAGCATTGCATTTCTGTCTTCGTGGGAAGTTCTTAATAAGTATGTACATAGTAGATACGTGATAACAACACATCTGCATTGAAGCAAGATTCTTTAAACCAAACTACGTCGAATTCTGGACGTATGTTCAATTTTAACACCACCAACCTATAAAAAAATAGTTAAGAGTTAAGAGCGTTGCCGTTTTTCATGCCCTTTGTTAATTTGCATTACAGTTTAGATTTATGGGATGATAAAGTGTGTTAACTGTTCATAATGTTTTTCTCAGTGCAGCGTTTACGTGTTGTTTTATTTGGGAAATCGTTAAATAATAAAGCGGCCACAATTTTTAAGCAGGTACGGCGTTATTTGGTTAAGGGATTCAATAATATTAAGCGAAAATTAAGGTGTCAAAGAAATGATGTTAAGAAGGAAAAAACTAGATACATAACATAGTTGTGGAATTTGAGAGATACAAGTCTGGCTTTAGCGAAGTTGGCTAAAGTTTTACGAAATTTGACCCGCTCTACCTAAATATTAACGAATTAACGAATTCCTTAAGATAAATTAAAGGCTTGTGTGTTAAAAGTTTGACCATTTTGTGAGTTGGATTAAATTGCGCAGAACTTAAAGAAGGAAATCAACTGGATGGGAAAATAGCACTATTTTACGGAAAAGTGAAGCATCACTAGTTTTATGACCATCATTTCGGTACAACATCCCACATAAATCAAATTAGCATGTAACTTAATCAATTTTTTTTACTGCGTTATGGGAAACTAAGCAGTTGCGTCTTTTTGACATTGAATGCAACGCGTAAATTACAAATTGAGTAGATAAGGTTAGAACTCATAAAAGCTAAATAGAAACAATTGTCACCCAAAGGTTACTTTATTTTAAATCCCAAGTTACGCTGGTAGTGACAGAATATTTTACTAATATGCCAATAAAACATTCTGTTTTAATTATGATTTTTTAAAGATTATATCAGATATAATATTGTCCGTTGCTTTGTTTACACAGCAAAAGATGGCTGGAGTTCTCAACTCAACAAAAGACTTACCATAAAGTAATGTAAACTCATATCAAGTTTTAACAATAAATTTTGTTTACAACTTTTGCTTATGCTTTATTCCAATTTTTTACAACTTAGGTAGAAGAATCCCATCAATTTCCATCAGTCATACAGAAAAATGTCATATCCTACATAGACAATATTAGTGCAGTTATTGATAAACGTTTTATAGACTATAAATATATGTCGATTTGTAGCTGGTAGTTCTCCTGGATGATCTCTCTGCTCTCTAAACTATCTAGGTTTACTTTCTTCGTCCAACAGATCAATTGCCGTTTTCCCCGTAGTCTTTATCTTAGATAATTTCATCCCATTGAAATTAATCACATTGAAATTAATCAATAGTTCAAAGCTGTTTCGCAGGTTCGCCTAGAAATATGCCTGCCAAACCTTCTCAATACAATATTATTCATTTCAACAATTAAATTTAATAAATGTTACGATATGATTTATAAAGTGTTGTTTTTAAAGAAGAAGAAGAATTACGCCGAGTTTAAATTATTTTGAAAATTTGAATTTTCATTAACTGAAGATGTCGAACATCCACGGACCATGATTTACGTCCGTAATTGTTATGTATAGTTTCCAGAAATGCTTTGAAACGAACTTTAAAATTTTAGTGGTGTTTAAGTTAATTTTTAAATTACCCACTGATACACGTCTGTATACATACAAGAATAATGTACGAGAATCTCGTATGTGTTATTTGTAAGCTACAAGTTCCTTCATACAACCATTAAGTGAATGCATTAAAAGTATTCTGCAATTTGACCGCACTCGTGTTTACCTTCCCATATAAAAGGGAACGATTAACCTTTCATACATTGTCCCACAGAAGCTCCACTCAATTTTGCACATCACTTTACATATTTCCCTAATTCTTCTCAACAATTTTCTCACCCCATAAGCTCTTACCCACACAATGATGCACATCATCATTGCAATTCCCATGCAGGAAAAGTAGTACACTGTCAGAATAAAAATTCCAGATGACATGCTAAGCTTCCTCGG
Source organism: Folsomia fimetaria (assembly GCA_034695645.1). Classification (NCBI taxonomy): domain Eukaryota; kingdom Metazoa; phylum Arthropoda; class Collembola; order Entomobryomorpha; family Isotomidae; genus Folsomia; species Folsomia fimetaria. The sequence goes on from JAQFZJ010000764.1 coordinate 3,419, forward strand.
CAGTTTTCTCACAACCTGATATGCCAGTATATCCGAGAATCCCTTATCCCTCCTCATATCATTTACTCGATTTCTCATAGAATGCCACATCATCTGTCTCCAGTATTTATCCTTGAACCCATTCTCAACAAACCTTCCAAAGAAATTGAGATAACTATCGGCAAAGTAAGATCGAGTTGACCAAATTATTTCCACTGTAATCCTTTCATTAACCAGTTTTTTCTGGCTTCCATCAAACACAAAGTCTTTATAGATTGAATCAATAACGTCAACATGTATCGCATATTTTCCTTTTCCGTGTTCTATTTCATTATCGGCTTGTGCAACATATGTGTAATTATACACGTCTGGAATTCTCTTAAAATCAGGGTGTTTTACCACCTGGGGCATTGAGAGAATGGCTTGGCGCTCTTTCTCCTGGTGAAAGTACCACTTGTATCCCAAATGAATTAGATCTGTAAACTTTTCAATGTGTTTTGGCCTCGGAGGATACATAATATACGAAGTTATGCACGAAAGGTAGCCATTTGTAATTACGAGGAAAAAAAGCAGAAGCGATTGCATACGCTTAGTCCAACCCTTTTGCTGAAATGGCTGTCCCAACAAATACCAGAAAACATCGACCCCGTAATTTAAGTTTTTGAAATAGGCAGCGATTGCAATTGCGACCAGAAGGATACAACCCCAGACAGGTGGATCAAGAGGAATGCTGATAAAATCCCATCGTAGCTTGGCCTGTTCGTATATGTCGGTTTTGTACTCGAAACTGATTTTCGCATAGCTTGCGACATGGTATTTCGTATCTGATGGGGCAGACCCGCCACTAACGGGGAACATGGACCAGGCTAAAGGATTTCCGTAGGAAGTTTCCGTCTCGTCCAGCTCACCTTGTTGCATTGTAATGTTGAAGAATGTTTCCATACTGTAGAGAACAATCATCCGAAAGTGCATGCGGCACGGGTATCGTTCAAAATGTTCATGGCGGCATCGCTAGTATTTCGAAAATTTAGAAAGATAATTTAAAATAATTTAAAAGTAAAGACTACCTCTAATCGCCAGTCATCGTCGGTCCAATCAGTTTGAAAACTGGCTATAGCTCCGTATCCGTTATATAAGTGATTTATCTCTCTAGTCGAGGAATGTCGAAGCATCCAGTCAGGTCTTGGGACATCGTTGTCCTTCCAGTATAGAACATCGTCTTTTTGTTCGCAAAAGAAGCAATAGTGTGCCCAAACTCCTTTTGCTATATTCAGCACAATAGTTTTGGCGGGTGGTTGAAACGTCAACTTATCGATTGCATATTTCACAAGGTGGTCAATATTGATGACTTCCTTATCCATCAGTATATAGTAGGTGGGTGTCGTCAAGGCCAGTTGGGCTCTGCGATATGATTTTAACGCCATAATGAGATCGCTCGTCTCCGTCGTAATTATGACGACAGCATCACAGTCTGTTGTAAAACGGCGGTCAAATACAGTCAGAAAATCACAAGCTATGCCATTTTCGTCAATATGGTTGACATCGTCTAGATTGTAGGTTATTGATGTTGGACAGAAGGTGTAGTTAAATTTGGTCTTATCTATTTCTGATAATAGCAAGGATGCCAATTTCATTCTTATATGAGCAAATAGCTTCTGAGGAGCAATGTGTTCTAGATTTGATAGCATATGTACGAGACACCCGGATGGAGTATTTAGTTGGCATTTCGCAGATTTGGGGAAAAGTAGTAATACTGCAATCACAAACCGTAAGACGTGTTCAAAATGCATTTCTGAATATTATAAACTTGTGCATCCGATATCTGAGCAATGGCGACGAGTGTTAAGCGGATTCACCATAACACTTTAGACATACGTGGATTTAGGATAACGATCAGGCCCGGTCTTAATGTTCCATTACTATTCTGTTGATGTAGTTATGCAGTTCCATATACATATTATTGGGCACATTCTAATTACAACTACCATTTATCTGCATAACCAAGGATTTTATCCAGAATACAATACATAGTATTCGGTTTTTCTCCTTGTCTTGTTTGTTAATTACTAACTAACACGCACGCAGGAATTAATGCGAATACCATATCTAATACGAACTTCTCTTGGCAGCCTTCACTGGTATGTAATTAAGTTAATTATGTGTATGCACGGCTTCAACAATTTTACTTTAACCACACTCCTTCAGTAAACACCTCCGAAATGTTCGAAGGTGCATAAATGACAACATTAATGCGACATAGGCTATTTTTTTCTAAATCCTATCATGTTAATACCTTTTTAGCCAGAAAGCGAATAAATATAAAGTACTTCCCGGCCAAGAATGAAATTGCTTATGGATGGTGGCAGGCAAGGGTAAACGATAAACATCACCTGGATTTCAAATGGAAATGTAGTTATGATCACTGTTATAAATTCTTTTTCTGATAAAAATCATGTAGCGGTGCACGTGAGCCATGTTTGTAAACTAGATACAAAAATGCTGCAACATTTTAGCATTTTTGTATCTAGTGTCCCCATAAATTTTGCAATCAATGTTGTTAAGCATAATTATAGAATAATCTTTGTTATAATAATTTTTATTATTATTATTATTATTATTATTATTATTATATTTATATTTTACCCTTTAATTCGATCCCATTAAATTATTCTTGTGCATTTTATATATTATATTGACATTCAGATGTGCAACGTCTTTTCAGTTGTGTGGTTGGTTCAAAAACGGAGTTGGAATTGTGCGAGCATCTTTCGAATAGAAGATGGTGGAGGATTGGTAAAAGTTCCATATAAATCTACACTTGTAAATTTACACTATATCTTCATTCGATCATATTTAATGATATTCAATTAAGTAATTTAAATTAACCTTACATTTATACAAAATAGATTTAGAGGAAGGTTTACTTCACAATCACTTGACAAAAGATGTAAAGTAACAAAGTCTGGTGATCTGGCATGAGTAAAGATTGGAGTGAAACCTTGAGAAAAGCTTTAACTTCTACAATTTACCAGTAAATGAACAACATCCACGTATTGTCTGCCGCAAACGGCACTGAAACCAAACTACAACTTAATGAGGATAGGAAAAAATTTCAAACACTTCACAGAAATATACGAGAGAAGCTATATTAGATACTTAGGAATTTTTTCAGATTTCTTAGAAATCACTTATTGGGATAAATTTATTGTTATTTTTAATTTTAAACCCTATGTCGATCTGCGTTTTGTAAATTTGCAGGAGCATAGCAACGTGCATACTGCGATGTTGGGTCAAAGTTAAGAAATTCGAAAAATCAGCGCCTTTATTTTATATATTATGAAACTGTGAATTAATAAATGTAGCAGATCAATTTTGCTCTTTACCGTATATGTTCGCAACGGATGTGAAAGCCAGGGACGATGATCTAAGCATTATATGTAAGAATTTTGTTGTTAATCGTGTTCACGTAATTCTGGTTACATATGAATTCAGGCGAATTCAGTGCAAACATTATTATATAAAGTGTAACAGCAAAACCCATTTTATTAAATGTGCCAATTCTTTAAATTAATGTATCCATTTGTATAGGAGAAAGGTTTGTAGCTTGTGTTCTCCTGCTAAAGTTATATTTCTCGTTTATCTAAACTTCGTAGGCTTCGCTTCTTACTTTCTCGACCGACAGATTAATTATAGCTTTCTGTATCCTGGATAATTTCATTCCACATTCAAATTACTCAAAAGGTCGAACCTGTTTCGCCATGAAATATGCGCTCCAAAAACCTGCCGAATGCAATATGATTTATTACATACATTAAATTTATTAAATTTGTTGTTTGTTATTTAGTCTTTATTTTCTTTCTTCCTTCTGCTGTGGTTTCGCTGTGGAAAAAATATTCGGTATGTATTACATATGCCAATTATTCAGATTTTGAAAATATCAGAACCACAAAAGTAGCCATGTTTAAGCTAAAGCCCAAAATAAAATTATTGACATGTTTTTAATTGCGTGTGACTACAATAGGTGATTTGCTTTGCTTTCGAAAATTGAATTATTGTGTATATTGGTAATTGAACAACGCTAATTAAAATTCTGCCATTTTTTGATCTCATCTCATTTTAACTCAAGTTGAAACTGCTGGCAGGACCTAAGTTCACCAAAGGTATATGTCAAAAATATATGTTTATTCAACGAAATTATGATTAACCGTTGCATTACTGGTATTACTTAAGCCAAGGTTTGTAACTTTCCTTGGAAATTTAATTAAATAATCATTTGGTGCTAATTATTCGTGATCGAGACTGGTTTAGTAGCTGCACTCTCCTGGCAGAACCACTGGGTTTTTGGAAATGGGACAAGTTGTAAATTGCAGCTGATTAGTGCCGTGGGTATCTATCATCATCGGAAGTTGAACATTTGATATCCTTCTATTTTTAAAATCGATATCAAAAGAGAGGGTGATGTTCATTCTTCAAAAAAGTGCATATTTCATACCGAAGGTCAACAAAGGTGTAAGGGATATACAAGCTATATTTACACCGCGCTCTTTGATGGGAAAAGCAAATCAGAGACTCCTCCATGCAAACCAAAATGGCTCCAAGATGATGATAATGCATAGGAAAAAGAAGGTTCCGGAACCTATTACTAAACTAGAATATTTAGACACAACTCAATTTTACGTTTGGACTTTAACACAATCAATAAAAGTTTGTCAATCAATTCCAATTTTTGTTGTATTTTCGTCATGCTAATTGGAATCAATTAGCAAGATTCCTAGTATTTGCAATTCCGAACTTTACAAGGTCATTTTATTGCAGAAGGGAACTCAAATTTTATGACGTACTAGATCATATATTTGAGTTAGCGCTTGTTTCACTTCACATACCTGGAGTTAATTTTACTATTTACATTTATCGTTTCATGTAATAATCTATAATCTGGAACGGGGTAGTTTTCATTCTTGTCTACGTTTGCCCGGGAGAATAAAATTGACCAACAGCCTTGGTTTTTGTATTCGAATATTCCACAGCCGGAAGTGAAATCAGAGGAATTGCTCTGTATTGATATGAATATATGCAATAGTAATCCAGTCAAATTTTAAGAATGTTGATGACAATTTTCAGAATTTCAGAATTCTGACATTGAAGTTGTATTTACAAACTGTAATATTTCAAATTCATACTGTTACCTCAACATTTGGTAATAGGGGTTCAAGCCAGTAAACCATAACAACATCCTGGGGTCGTTATTTTTTGATAAAACCGGGTGCTTCAAAATCGTTCTTATTATTCTGTCTAATTCGATTTGTAAACAATTGTAAAACAACAATTTAATTACAATATGATATACCAAAATGTATTGATTTGACATCTGGAATAGCTTTCACATTATCAATTGTCTACAAAATATACAATACGTCGAATTAGGAAAAGGTGGCGAAAGTAGCCGGAAAACTAATGTATCAGTACACTTTAAACCAAGCTGTTTACTGCCCCTTAATCCTTGTCATACTCGTCGGTTTAGATCTTTTTCATTTCAGCATTATTTTTTGTAATAATCGTGCCATATAACAAAATTCAATATAGGGACTATGTGACCACTGGATCTTTAATTTTTACCAGTATTCTGAGACAATTAAATTATTAAAGTGGAGTTTTACACAATCAAAAGTCAAAACATATTTGACCTATTTGACAATTAGTTTCATTTCTGTTGTCCTTTCTTCAGTCTCTGGCCCGTAATTGCTTTAGTAATTGTGTTAGACGAATTAAGGAAACGTTACTATCACTTTAGGTATTGAAGGAAAGAAATGGAGATTCAAGAATAAGAATGAATCCACCGTGTATATTAAATGTTTCATGGAAGGCTGTTTTATACATATTGACAATCCTTACTCGGCAAGAGAATATCACTTTCCCTTTGTCCGACTTTCAAGTCTATGCAATATTACCTATTGAATTTAATAATTCAAATGTTATAATATATTTAATACTGGCGTGGACTTGCAATACTTGTAAACTTTTACGCTGGTTGTTCTGTTAACATTTACCTACTATTGACGTCCCCGCGTTTTACACATACTTTGTAAAACATCCGAAACATTTTAATTTCATTTTGATTCTGATCCGGCAATACGATGAGTTGTTCCCAACTGAATGCCATCGATTTCATCAGTTTATTTATCATGACCAATAACGTCGTTAAACTATTTTGACAGGACTAATATATGGGTATTGGTTAAAGATACTGTTCGGTTCATTGTTTGTTGTACTAAAGTTGTTCATCTTATCCCAGTTTATCAATAACTCTTAATATTAAATTATGATTGCAGTTGATGTGTGTATAATGACGCAATCAAAGAAATTAACAGCCCAAACCATTCACAAGTATCCCTTCCACCCCAAAAATATCAATTTCAGTTTTGGACCATCCGGTAGATAGACAAAGTGCAACTGAAAGGGAAAAGCGAGAATTGGAATTATATCGGAAATTGGAAATGGTTGTGGTTCTTGCCAAAAGATCTGCTTTCCAGCCACGAATTGAACTAACAAAGTCCACCAACAGTTGAACATATGATGCAGTTATTAATCTTTAATTATTACTTGTATTCGGAGACAATTAAATTATAACAATGGAGTTTAACCCAATCAAAGCACATTTGACAATTGATTTCATTTGACAATTGATTTGCGTTCTCACTTTTCACCTATTTGTGTGAATTTCCACACTGACAAACTTTCTTTCTCGTTTGCAGCCAGATGTATCAGTGTTCACTACTTATCTGTTAATGTCCATTGTTATCAATTCCATTTTGATTCTCATCCGGCAAAACGATAACCTCCATCTTCTGCAGAATTCACTGTGTTAAGTTCAACACCCTCCGCCCTCGTTAAGGTCGATTGGTACTTTCCAATCTAGCTTTCGTTTTACAACAAGATTTTTTGTAAATCAAGCTTGATGATCTAATAAAATAAAAAATAAAGAAATAGGCTTACCTACAGACCTCTGTATGTTACGGAGAAGTTGGGTGATAAACAAAAATATGATGATTATTTCTGTTCTTTTTGACGTCTAAATTTGCACTTCACCTTATGCATTCACGAAAATCTAAAGATCTAAAGGTCAAGTCACATGCCCTATGTGTCATAAACCATTGAACCCTTCACTACACCTTGTCAATGATTTATTTTGAGGCTTGTTAGCAAAAGTCAGTTACATAGCAAAGACAGATAATAAAGAGAAATAGGTACAATTTGAACTCGTACTTCAGATTTTATAGGATTCTGACTTTCTGTGAGTGTATCAATCTAGAACCAACCCACATGGGCAAAAAAACAGAATAGAAAAAGTGACCCATTCAAAAGTTACGAAAGGAGAAAGTTTACCATTGTGTGGTGAACTTTGACACCAGATATGATTTTTATGGGAAATGAATAATATTAGAGTAATAGTAGATGATTATGAATAATGGGTGAATAATTCTCCAAAACAGTATTCAGATCATGGACTATTTTGATTCGCTGATTACTCTTAGTTTATCAAATTATGACTCATTTATAAAGTTTGCATATTCACGAAGAAAAGATATTGTAAAATATTAAACATTCCAAGTAATTCTAAATAAGGGCCGTGTACGAGGAATATTTTGAAGTATGTAATTCTTCGAAAAGAAAAAATGCAAAAATTAACTGACGGAATTCAATGAAACTTTAGTAAATTTTAAACGCCTTAACTTACATGAATAATAATAAATGGCATGTCGGATGAACTCCATGGGTCATCCGCCAATATGTACAACTGCAATTTCTTTGCAGATGGATGGAAGTTGGCATGCACAACTGATTTCCTGAAAATCCAATTCTTTCCATTTGATCGAATTTTAATGCAGCAAGGAAGAAAACCACCATGCACATACATACATAATATGACTTCCACCGGAAATTACAGAAACATCAAAACCGAAATCAGCACATAGACAAAAAGTTCTCTACTTTTATGATGAAACGACTCGATACATTAATATTGTGACATATATAAAAAAAAATAAAGTGTACGTGATGTTGAAAAGTTAATTCTGTACTATGAAGGGCATCCATTTATTAACTGAAAGTGGTCACATATTCAATATTATGTGCAAATTATCTATCTAGCTACAAACAAATCCCACCACGATTACTAGTAAAGAACTTCAAGGTTCCCAAATGTGTCATTATTATTGTTATTACCCCAGATAATGATAATCCTTTAATTCTCTGGTCATGATAATTTGTACTGTATGAAATAGATACCTCTTATCTCGTGATAACCTTCACAAGTTCGGGTGCGGAGCCCAGTGAATTTGTTGCTGAGAGATTTTGTTTTCATTTTCATTAAATGTGGTCATTTCGGGAGGGTGGGATATCATACTAAAACGATTTTACCTCATCTAAGATTAAATATAACAAATTTAATCGGCATGGAATCATGTCATTCCAGACGGATTACAATTTTGCACTCCGCCCTCCAGCTCTAATTATCCCTTCGCCTTCATTAACTGATCCCTCCTGATCATACTGTCCCACTCCCACGTGCCTCCTTCAAACCAATCATTCCTCCGTCCTTCAACAATCCATCCCACCGTCCGTCCAACCATTCCTCTACCGCGAAAATCATCCCTCCGTCCTCCAAAGACTTTCCAACCATCTCTTCCAACCGCCCTCCAAAAATCCCACCGTGTGTGTGCAAGCATCCCAACATCATCTGCAAATCCCTTCCTCCTTCCAACCATCTTACCGCCCTCCAACAATCCGTCCGACCTTCCAACCTTGCCTCTGACAACCTTCCTCTCCAACCATCCAACAATCCCTCCGTCCTTCCAACCATCCTCCCAACAATCCCTTCCTCTCCAACCATCCCACCGCCATCCAACAATCCGTCCGTCCTTCCAACCATCCTTCCAAACATCCCTTCCGTCCTGCAACAATCCTTTCCTCCTTCCAACCATCCCACCGCCCTCCAGCAATCCGTCCGTCCTTCCAGCCTTCTCTCTGACAACCATCCTACCAACCATCCCCTCCGTCCTCCAACAATCCCACCGTCCCTCCAACCATACCCCTTGCCCTAAAACCATCCCTCCGTCCTCCAAATTCCTCCGACTTTCCAACCACCCTCGAAAAATCGCACCGTGTTTGCAACCGTCCCATTCCCGTGAAGTTGGCTAAGCGAAGAGGTCCAGCTAATAGCCGAAAATAGCCGAATTTGAAAATACGATGGCCAGGCCCTTCAATCAATCCAATACGCCTAAAAAAGACGCCAGGGGGTGTGGTCCACTCAGCCACACCCCCCACATTGGGGAAAACTGAGAATTACGTCACAATCAGCTTAAAAACACTTGGAATGCATCACACTGTCAAAAACAATCCGTTGTCACTTCAATATTAGTGCTTCAAATGTGGGTAGTCGTTATTGGTGCAAAATTCTTAATTTTATCACCGAGGATTTCCCAATTAACATCTTCAATTCGTCTACAAAAATTATTTTTGGTTGAAATGTCAGGTTGTAGATCAGTGGTTGCTAGGTAGGAAAGGTGTTCCACATGACCCCAAAAACTTATTTTCCGGAAAAAAACCCTCCAATCCCAGTCAAACCCACTATTCACTATGCTCACTAGGTTTGGGGGGGTTTGTAGTGTCACTTTGTTAAAAATTTGGGATTACTTCGACTCTTATTGTCTTAATTTTTGAGATTTCTAAAAAATTATACATTAATTGACATTAATTTAATAATAAAACATTATAAGATAATGATTCTAACAATTTGATATGAAAAGCATTTTCACCAAGATATATTTAAAAATGTCTTTATTAACTTTTTGCACAATTTTTGTTAAACGTCATCTGCACAATTTAGAAGTGCAATTTAGAAGTTTCAATTTCTTACTGGTAATGGCATAAAACGGATGGCTTCGTATCATACTTATCCTCATAACATTACCTTTATTTATGTCGGTCTGACAATACAAATGTTCGTCACACCATATTTATTTTATAGATAAGAAACGTAATGTGCTTCCAAATATTAAAACTTAAAAGTTATATGATGGTCTGCATATTGGTAATGACAGTCATCCACATTTTCCTCATGGTAGCTGATGTCACCAGAGCGCACAAATTACTCGCGTAATAATTAGTTTGTGCGACTTTATCGAAATTGGTAGTAATCGCGACGTTCAGATTCTTCATGATGCACTGGGCTGAGGATTCTTTCAACCAACATCAAACTAAACCAACATTACACTGACTTATACATATATACGAAAGAGAATGCTTCCAGAATCTTCTACACACTTCTATTCCTTCTACTAACATTCATGTGTGTCATTCGTCCATATTAAACTCCCATAACTTTCGCAAATCTTAACAACTAATAGAATACATATATTACCAATATATACTACTTTTAAAATCATGTTCATGTAAACTATCTATGATCAAACTAAATTAATGCTACCCCACTTATTCTGCAACATCGTTCCCCCGATGGACGAAGGCGCAGACGCAGTTTCTTCCACTTGGATATCCAGTACCTCCATCTTCCACACGCCTGATTTGGTCTTGCCTTGGACAGATCTGACTTGACCGTCTTCTCCGGGACAGACAGCCACAATTCGTCCCATTTCCCATTTGTTTCTCTTGGCCTGGTCGTCCATCTCCTACTTTGAAGGGGCGATTTTCTTCAATCCACTTTTGGCGTCTGGTTAAGGTGGGAAGATAGTCTCCATTCTCTGGGCTTTCTTCCACGTCTTTTTGAGTAAATCCCCGTCGCGAAATTCAACCAAAATAAGTTGATCAACAGGTTTATCTTGAGCGCTACCATTGGTTCCTCCGATAAGCAGATCATTTGGCGTCAAACTTCTGGGATCTTGAGGATAAATCGATTTGATGCTGCGTTTTTACTCTACTTCATTGTTACAATAATCCCATTATAATCTGATCTAAATATGGAAACTAGGAAAATTCAACACACCAGTTATGGCGCATGTAAAAATAATGCAAATAAATGATTAATTTAACCTTTTACTGAAATTAATTTCAGTTTGCCTCAAATAGCATTACCTTAATGTCAAAGCTCTGACTTGAAAGGTTTACCGACATATCAAACGGTCTTCACTCTAAATATCCCAAAATTACTTTTTAAAGCATAGAGGAATTAAGTTAAAATAAGTATTTATACATAGGTATTCAAATATTGAAATAAACGGGATGATGGGAACTCAAATACTGGTACCTACAAATTTACTGATACCTACTAGAACCTACAAATTTAGCAAATTACTGCCAATTTGACATATCCGGACTTTTGAAAAGTATATGCGTTATTGCGTTGTATAAATATTAAATCGATTTTGCAATTTATTCGTCTTCCTCAAGTTCTTTTCGCTAGTAATGCCGAAAAGCTATTCGGGGTGAAATATCATTGGCAAATCATATTAGCTTTTAATTTCTTTAATAAAATGTATTGCAAGAAATTTATCACTCTTTTGAGCACTAGTATTGCACTGTGTACAACAATCGGGGTATTAAGCCTTAGATTTGACGCATCAAGAACAACACTGCGTTATATCAAGTCAAGAAGAAAGGCTCAATTGATTACGTTCTGCGCCTCCTGTATTGGATTGTTATTCGTGTTATTTCGAACATTGCAAAGTGCTCTATCGTCAAATTATTCCTCACAAGATGAACTATCCATTTGTTTTACTATGTGTTTTGCAATTACTTGCGTTATCGTACCGAATGGCATACTTTGCTTACTACAAGGTCGAATCTTGTCTTCGCTAAATAGGATTATTTGCTACACGCTAAAATTTCAAGGTATCAAATTTGTAATAAATGAAATAAATGTTGATTTCTAATTGGTATTGCAAATTCAGAAAACTGGATGACATCGTATAATCCAGATGAGGAAACGCTTTCGCAAATTATGCACAAAGCATTGAAATTCAGTACAATATCGCTCTCCATTCTACCATGGGGTTGTGTCATATACTTTTTAAAGTTCCCAGGAACCCCCATTTTTACGAATACTCTGGTCCACGACGTTTTAACTTATGCGGGTGTCGAGAATAATAGGACAAAAGGGTTTATCCATAGCGTAGTCTTGGTTGGGGACGGATTGATCATTCTTATCGGAAATTATGTCGCTTTCTACGGAATTTTGGCAATGATTTGTATCGGATTGATATATTGTGGTAAAGTTACTGTGGTAAATTCGTAAGGTATTTTATTTATCGCGTCTTATTTTTTAAATTTAGTCCCAATGTATCGGATACTAGTCGAAATGAGCGCGCGAAGACAGACCACTTCCGGTAGTGCACTGCTGCATAGTACAGAATATTTGATGCATGAATATTGCTGCATAAAATTGCTAAATTCAGAATGCATGTCAATAATTGGTTTAGTGTTGGTGTACGTGCATGCAACGTACGGCCCATTTTGTCTCTTCTGCAATTTTGTCGCTATTAAAAGATGGGATTCTTTGACTTTCTTTTCAAAGGTGAGTTCCTCCTCCGCTAAAATGGGGCATTGTGCAAATAATATTTAAATATCGCGCCACTTCCAGGTTATGTTAGTATCATGGGGAATCAATGGACAAATCGTGTGGGGCACAGTACTTGAAGTATGCGGAAGATTGGACATGGAAGCAAGAACAGTGATAAAATCATGGAAATGTATTCTAATTTCCCAAAAGCATGAGAGAAGGATATTCTCAAAATGCAGGAAATCTTGCCGTTCCCTTTATATTGGAGAGGATGGTATCTTCATAATAAAGCGGTTGACAGTGCTAAAGTTCTTTAGGGGAATTGTTAAAGGAACCTTTAGAGCATTGTTGACAATTGGTAAATGAAACACTGCACCGATTTGTGCGCAGTGTTTTATTTGTTCGAACTGACATCACCCACACGATTTCCAAACGTCCTTGAGAAAAAGGACGGCGGGTGAAGGGCATTTGTTTAAATTTCTCGAATCAATTCATATATGATGAAAAATCTTGACCTTTGACCTCCTTGAAGGGACATCTCATTAGTTAAGGAGCAATAATCAATTAATTCCATGGGAGCCTCTTTGTAATCACTATGGAGGATGAAGAGACGAGGCACTTTCTCCATGCGTTGGCCAGAATTAGCATAAATTTGCAGAAATGGAGTGATTAAGTTGTACATCGTACCCAGATCCGTGTTGGGCACGAATGGAAGAAAATGAAGCGTTTTCTAGTAGCAATTTTGTTTCTTCGGCTTTTTGTTGTTGATCGGATTTACCAAAGGCTGCGGCAACCAGGTTTTTAGCAGGTTCAATCTCAATCTTCTATTGTAAGAAATAATAATAATACAAGTAAACAATATAATATGATTAACTTAATGGTAAATTTAATGGTAATTACAATACATTACGACAATACCTATACGTATGTTAAATGACACCTTACTAAAATAAGTAAAATTGTTAAAATTATGCCTGAAATGCGTGAGAAAAGGGTACAATTTCACCCGCTGGAAGGCAATTTGTAAACATTCACTCAACTAGTGTGATTCGGGTTGGGAAAAATCCGATAAATCGGGTCGATTATGTCTTCTTATTTTAACTTTCACATACATTTGTACATACATGATACTTTCCCCTTCCCATTTCTCCGTTTTTTTTCTTCATTTCAATCCGATCATCAAGTAAGTCAAATATGGAGACAAAGAGGCATGTGTTTGCATGAAGGGGTCCTATAAAGCATCATGTTGATTATTGGCAATGATATTAAAAAGCAATGCATGCAAACAATCTTATTCAATAATAGCCCATTGAAATCCCTGCCTGTGAAGCCGAATTCAATCACTCACTACGTGAGTGAAAAATAACAGAGAACTGCGTTCTCCTTCCACCACT
>JAQFZJ010000765.1:0-17291 GCA_034695645.1 Folsomia fimetaria
GTCTACATACACCCAACACAAATGGATCCTCACTTAACATAACAGTCCCAAACCTCGAACAAATTTAGAATTTGGTTAGGTTAGCTTGTTTCTCAAATTGAAGACAAGAGAAGAGTCGTCCCTCCCAAAAAGGAGAACGAATCAGTCATTGAATTGAATTGAGTTACTTCAAAATTAAAAGGAAAAACAACAAATAAATCCAACCGAATAAAGTAAACGGGGTGGAAATAAGTAAACTCGTTTGAAATTAAGAGAAGAATCAAAAGCCAAAAACCAAACCCAACCAAGCATCCCGACGAGATGAAGATTCAATGCAATACAATTGGATGAATGAATGAATTGGAGATTTTCTAATTAAATGTCCCCTTGTCTCCAAAGAACAAAATTTTGAGTAGAGTTGCGTTGGACCTTCCCTTACTTCATTTTAAATATATTTTACAGATTTCATCCTCAACCAAACCTGATATTTATTTTCAGGTTTTCACACTTCTGTTGCAAATTTCTGTACACTTTGCCCCACGGGTTGCAAGAGAGGTGAATAATTTGTAAAATTTAAAATACTTCAAAGCCAGTAAGATAACACGTAAAAATGTTGTATTTAGTCTCCGACATGAATGCAAGGTAAGCAGTGTCTCAAATCTTGTTCATAACTTAGCAGAAATCCCCCAGAGAAGGTTGGGGTAACGATTTCAATCCAACTTAACTTATTTGTACTATTTGATTGTAACATTTGTATTACATATCCATTTATCTTTATATTTTGTATGTATATCCTTTTGTCATTTTATCCTTTTATTTTGCAAGTAATGGAAACTGCAGAAACTATAAACTGGCTTGCCATTTCTCCCAGTGGTCTCGAACCAGTTTTAAACTGGTTGGTTATGAGTATCGATTCGCGCGTGGTTTTAAATTTGGACATCACCCATAGAATGGATAAGGCTTTACTGAGGTAATAGCATCATCGTACGATTTAAGAATATATTGAAACGATGTTTTGATCTTAGATTGTTGCAGACTGCTTGTGGATACGGTCATCCAGAACAGCTCAACGCCAACTCCATTGAACTCAATACAAAACGCTATATATTTATTCGCTCTTACGTTCGTCTGATCGTGAGTGCTGCTTCAAAACATAAAAATATTCTTGAAAGTCAGCCGAAAGCATTCGAGGATGCGATAAAAAATATGACTATGGAACTAGCGGCTTCTGTAAAAAGAGAAAGTTAGTATTTATATAACGGTTGAGTTAATGTTGTGTATAATGCTAAACTTCTTTTCTTTGTAGATCAATCGTCTGATTTCTTCATGTCTCATCTCCGCGAAGGTAATTCTATCGAACTCATTCCTCCATGCAGGTATGAACATTTATATTTATTTCGTTGTTTTCAGTGCTCGGATTAATGTCCAATCACACTCTGGGAACTATTGCTCGGAACGCTGTACTTGAATGGTGCACTTCTACGGAAAGTCATTCCCTGGTTTTCCTCACGACAATTATTCAATTAAGCTGCGGTGTGAAAGTGCGACCATACATTGTGTGTCCCTTGATTGAAACTGTGATAAGTTTATGCTACTAGTATCCTGGTAAGTGAAGTGCTTTTAGACTGATTTAGTATATTTTCCATTGCTCAAATTTAAACAAAATTTCAGATGTGTCCTGGATACAAATTCGGGACCTGACTGTTGTGAATCCAGAAGAATTAAACAATTTTTTTGATATAGCTTCGAAGGATGGGCATTACCACGTCCTTTATAGTTTGATGCTGAGACGGTTTCCCATCTTTATTGAACGAGGATTGGACACTATTTGTCTTTTTATGGACTTGATAAAAAATATTAAGCCAAAGTATTGCCTTTCAGAGTTGTGTATTATTATTGATGAAAAATTATTATTATATCTTTTCTTCATTTCAGAGAATCGAACGAAGAAGCCTTGTCCTTGATTTACAACGAAATTTTGAAAGTGATGATTCAACTCCGTTTGGTAGCTTCTTCAAATGGTGCGAAAAACGACACTGTTTTGAAACACGAAAAGAAATTTTTGCTACAATTAGCCCAACACGCGTCCTGTGTTGGAGACGATAAACAAGGATGGGGTCTACTAGGTGCACTGGGGATTGGAAAGTCATCCCAATTAAGTGTCAGGTATTAAACAATGCGTCTTTATTTGGTAAAACTATATTCTATTTCTATTTTGTAGGGGGCGACTATTTGCAAAATGTGTTGGAACATTTATCTTGGTACAATTACCAATTAATGGTAATCTTCGTGTTGATCCGGGCTCTGAAGGTCATTTTTCACAGCTATCTAATGAAAGGTAAGTTAATTGTTTGTATTAAATGTGTAAAAAGCAAATATCCGGGAAATGCGTGCATTTTGTTCCTGAAAAGATTTGATTAATGATCGTTCTCCCTAATTTAACTATATTTTCCTAATTTCAGTTCAATAAAGCCTCATCCTGAAGTGCAGTCATGTCTTGAGAAATTGGAAAGCTTGAAACAAAATCGTCAACACATCGACCTAATTGAATGCATTGATTTCGCCATTTCATATATCAAGGAGCCAAATAACGCTTTGTCATCATCAGAGCTTTTCATTTCTAAATTGAACGGTTACTTGTTCTCGTCTAGATTTTTAATGCGTTCGTGATTGAGGAAAAACTAACTACGCAGTGGAAGTTTCATTGTTTTCAACTTGTCAATAATTTTATTTTCCTTTTGCTTTTATTTCTTATATGACATTTAATTGAATTGAATATTTTACATGGAATAGTTGGATATGAGCTATTGATTTTAAATCTATCTGTAAGACGAGATAACTAATTTTATTTTAATGACTAAAACCACCTGACCAATAGTCACTACTACCTTATGAATGTAATTGTGTGTCTGATAAATTTTATCTAGGTATAAAAATTGTGATATTTATAATTGAACCGTCTACTTAACGGTTGCGCTACCACTGTAAAGCACACGTGAACTTTAATAGCTTACATCTTCTACAATAAAATAAGGAAGCAATCACAATCGGTGACAGTGCATCTCCCATTTTTATCGTCCCTTTAATTCATTGACCATTGGTGTTGACCGGATGTAAGCATTAAACCTGAGACGTGTTAATTTCTACCTTCTCGACGAAAGCACGTCCGTTCGGGCGGCATTGAAATCAAATGTAACGTAAGTCAACCTATTTTCCCTTGATAATAATAACAAAAGGATCCAACTCAATAATTTCATGGGAGACCTTGTTTCACACTTTTTTTTAATAAAAATTTAGTTTAATTCTTTATCTCCCATGAAAGAAGGGAGATGATGATGAGATGAGTCGTTTGAAAGAGGTGGTGAGATCATTAGCAGTTCACTTACAAACCAACATCACCCAGTCAATCAGTAGGTGGTACACTATAGCGACGGCGGCTTTTATTATTAAGAGTCCTTCTTGTCGTTAAATTCAATTCAATTCAGTTTCAATGGACTCCGTGAAAAAAGAAATTTTCCATTGTTGGCTTATTATTATTATAAGGTGCATGGCATTGGATGGGAGGGAAGGGATGAAGAAATGCGGTTTCATTTTTTGTAGAAAAACTTAAAATAATGCACTTTAAAAGAAACAAGTGGTGAATTGACCCACATCCGGATTTCAAAGGTATCCGATTGGATTTGATGGATGCATGTATGTGCCTATGTATGTATCTATAAAAATACAAAGAAGTTATTTTTGCACAGAGTACAAAAAGTTTAGGATGAGTATGGAGACATGGACATTTGTTCATGTTTTCACCCACAGTGAGTTTTGACAATCTAAACTCTGTCGTTGAGATAATTCTTTACGTCCTCCCTGACTTTGGAGTGATATACTCATGCATTATGGTTAGTTGCCTTCTCCGTTCTGAGCTTGGGTTGTTTGTTTTTAAACATATCAAATCATCAGAAATTGGAGAAGGCTGCAAGAAGTAGGAGGAGAGTCCCATTACAATTCCAAGTTTCAGAATTTATGGTCAGATATGGAAGTAATGCACACTACTTCCTACTGTAGTACTTTAAGAAAAA
The DNA here is from genome assembly GCA_034695645.1 of Folsomia fimetaria. Taxonomy (NCBI): domain Eukaryota; kingdom Metazoa; phylum Arthropoda; class Collembola; order Entomobryomorpha; family Isotomidae; genus Folsomia; species Folsomia fimetaria. The sequence goes on from JAQFZJ010000765.1 coordinate 4,050, forward strand.
CTCAAATGATTGGTGCATGTACATTGTAATATGCACAAAAACAAACAGTAAACTTTTAGACCAAATAATTTTGTGAATTAACAAGTTTTGTTATTATTCGTAGTTTTAGTGGAAGTAAGCTCATTCTTGATGATGGAATCAAGTGGCCGTTGACTTGCGAGAAACGCATCACAATTTCCCTTCTTTGGTTGGTCAAACTGCGTCAAATTTTGTTGTAAGTTGTCATCAGATTTGAGATTTAGTAAAATATTCTGACAACAAGCGGAGACCACCGGGACCATGACGGATGATTTTTATCGGAAAGTGAAGCAAGAGGATTCATACATTCTTTTCTATGAGATGGTCGTGCCCACACTTTCCTCTACATTTCGTCGAATAATGAGTTATTAGAATTATTAAGAAATTCCAGTCCAGGATGCGAACCAAAATGCTTCATCAACACAAATTCCTGACTATGTTTGTGTGCTACAAATCTGAAATAAGCTGAACATGTTAGGCATTATTGGGATCGACTGTATTGGATTACCGGATTTAATGCCACTAATTCGTCCCCACATGCATTAATAATTTTGACCATATTTGTGCAATTTTTATTAAATGTATGAGTAAGGAAATTATTTAAATTGTGGGATGTTTGTATTTACAAAGAATTATCAAAACTAATGAAACACCAAATTCCTTAAGGATTAAGTTTCCTTTCAAAGACATCCAAGCTTCAACACCGCAACTAGCCATGTTAACAAGAATGAAATGTTTTAATTCTTCAAATAAGGAAATGAGAAAAAATTCATTATGGTCTAATCTTGATTTGTTTTTCATTCTCTCCATTCAGCCATGAATTGATTAAAAGGTTGTCAGATTTGTATTAACTCAAGTAAGTGTGGAATCAAGATTTTTAGATGGAGACACGAATCCCCACCTTTGAAATCGAATCAAAGGATCCGACAAATCCTGTCCTTCACAAAATTAAATCGTGTCATTTATCTGTAGTTCTCTACCTGTCATTTCCTTCCTTATAAAATCGTTTTAATTTTTTGTGTTCATTTGCCCACTTTTCTGATTCAAACCAGTCCGACAGTCAAGTCCCACTCGGATTACGAGTATGATTATTACATTACAAGTGTAAAGTAGTCTTCAGATGGATTAACAAATTATTTGTACTTTGGGTATCAGTAGAGTCCTTTTCTAAGGATTGCAATACGAACTACTCTTACTACACAAAGATTTCAAGTTTGATGTTTCAAAATTCATGTTAAGAATGGACATACTAAAATGCATCTTTAAAACTTGTGGATGCACTTTCCTACGCTCCATATCGGAGAAGGATGAGTCTATGTATGTAGATTTTGTCGGAGCTGTTGCGTGGTACGTCGTATTTAAGCATTGGTCTCATCACGTTGGTTGATTGTCAATCTGCCTCACTTAGAAATGAGTTTTAATCTCTCCGATGCGTTGGAAGTGCAAACTGGGAAGGAATTTACTTAATAATAAATTACAATCATGCGTTTGAGATCTCCATCGTGAATCATAAGAGTGGAAGGAGTAATCCGAGCAAATTCGACCAACCTAGTCCTTTGATTTAATGGTTTGAAATGATGGACAGCTTTATTTTGACCCACTACTCCAGCCAGCCTTGCCCTTTCGCATCCTCGTCTATTCATATTTAAATTTTAAATCACTTGTAATCCACTCCTCTGCACAGAATTGGACTTGGTGTAGTAGAATAAGTTTATGTTCAGAATACTTCCTCCTATCTGCTCCTTATTAATGACAATCGACACGTGGGTTTTTTCTTATTGATTAAACTTTTGTGTCATTCAAATTCTCGATTAATTCAATCCCTTCAGTTCAGCTGTATTCCTATCTGCCAAACTACATACATCGATGCGAAACTGCATGATTGCATTTGCCCAGCAGTTTTTCACAACGGCCCTAGTTGAAACCTGAATTTTTCAGTGCTGCGTTGGATAGATCCGAACACCGTTTAAGCACACAATTTTTCATTCACATACAACAGTCCACCCTAGTTAAGATATGCGTCAAATCGGTGAACCGAATTGAATATTACACTTTCAACAAATTCTATCATCTTTATTATAATACAGCAATTATGTACAATTTATGTATGACATCGTCTATACAATGGTCAAGTTCGGTTATCAAATGCTAAACCGAATTTAACATTCTTTTTAAATAATGCATATGTGCAAAAAAGACCTTAAGAAGGATTGATATATGTAGTTGAATCTTCTTCCAATACAACTTTTCACATTCTGAACACAATCGAATGTTGTACATCTTCTGTACTTTGTTTGTAATTTGGTTGACAGAACACACAAGGAGAGAGAATCAGAGTGACTGGGACTGTACGGATGACCAAAGAATTACTAGCAAAGCAAGCAAACTATGGATTGTTTAGGGACATAGGTTCACCCATCAGCTCACTTTGATTCACTAAACACTGCATAATGTATGACTGGTCACTGACGACGACGACACAAGGAAGGAAAAAGGACTTTGTTTATTGTATTTATTTGGTTGGATAATGATTGCGAAGTTTTGGTCTAGTAGAGTTCAACTGACGGATTCAAGTGAACTGCAGCAGATTCAAGATCAACTCTTTGACGTTTGATCTGATGCGCTCCGTTCTTGGTGATGGCGTGTTTGTGTTTATGTTGATTTGGTTTGGTGGTTGGTTGGGGTTGATTTAAAATACGAGTTCAAGTTGACATTGAGATTTAATGGAAATTATCAACAACTTGCATTGAATTCTCTCTGTGAGGCCTTATTTGGAGCTTGATCATAGGGCATTATCGTCCATTTATCTGTCGGCGTAAAGGTCTACCTACACCCATTGGATTGACCATTGTCAATCATTAATTAGGAATTAAATTAATGAACCGTCTTGTGTGTCTCATTTGTTGTCCCAATTGTTGCTTGGCTTGTTCAATGCATAAGTATTTACTAAACATGTTGCATAATATCAATGGCAAATGTAAATACTTCTGGCAAAAGTAGTCTGATGATCAGACTCTGATCCACCGACACTTGCACTCGAGTATTACAATTAAACAAAGAAGCTTGAATTTAGGCATGACGTACTTGACTACAAAATTAATTCTAAATTAAGTATAAAATCACTTCAGCTTTATTTAACTAACTGCATAAAAGAGTGTAGTTTGGATTGCATTGCAGTTGGGAAATGGAAACGAATGCAGGCAATACAAATGGAATGCTTTACTCTCACTTTTATCTCGTACTTTTATTGTTATTCCTTGGTTGCTTCTTAAAATGCAGTAAGACCGATATGGACAGAAGGAAGAAGGGAGGGAACGGGGGCCATGAATTATTAAATGGTTGATGTCAAACAATTATTTAATTTTTATGACAAACCACTTCAATCTCTGAACTATTTGTAATACAGTTCATGTAGTATGCATGATTTTTTATGAAGCATGTGGAAAACCTTCTTAGTCTGTGATTACTATTGCTATCTAATCTGCTACCAATAATTGTTGCATTGATAAATGCGCATCCCTTATTAGTGGCAGCTTTGCACCCACCTTATGTCGTGTACATAAATACTGCTGCAGATCAATGAAAAGTTACATGAGGTGCGTATAGTTTAAGAGGTATACATATGATATGATATTTATGGTAGTTTTTATTCTCGATGCAAAATGCATTGTGGGCAGATCTCTTTTTTGTACCGAGGTGTGCATCAAAATCAAGGACAGTTAAGGCCTCTGGCAAAGAAGTTCACTGGACCTATGTCTTCCTTGATGCAATAATTGCATTTCAACTCAACAAACTTTTGACCATTATGAGCTCGCTGTTGGTTCAGTTATGAAATTATACAGATCTTATTTTACGAGATTGGTTTTCACCTGTGACGAATGATGATAACAAGGATAAAGGACTTGGCAAAAAATTGAAAGCTTAAAACTTCTTTTTATTGTAGGTTTGGACAAACGGGGTAAAGAAAATACGAAAACGGATATCGATGCACCACCGAAAGCAGCAGGTATTTTCAAGCACATTCCCAACAAAAATATGTCTCTGCATATTATTACCTGGAGATATAGAACCTGGAGATATATTAATATCTCCAGGTTCAATTTTTATTACAGTGAGAAAGAACATCGCTTCAAACAAAGGAGGAGGTCCAACATCCGCTACAATAGTGCAAATTGGTAAGTTTTTTTATTTTAACATTTTCTTTATCATAAATTTCGCCACACAAGATGGAAATGACTCACGACAATTTTGCATGGACATGCTTGAGCATTGCTTAAGTTATAATTTAGTGCTTTAAGTGCTTGTGCTGGAAGAGGTGTTTACAATGGGATTTAAAACAGACGACTTGGACTTGAATCCAAACATTGAGTCACGGTCGGATGACTTCTTCCCTCCTTGCATAACACGGATGAGAGCAGAACTTAAATTCTCTCAAGTGTCATAAAAATATTTCTCAAGATTTGTATATATTTAATATTTGGTGTAATGTAATATTTAGCAGACAATTGTTAAGTGTCGAATAATGTGTCGGTTTTTTGCACAACAAATTTTCTGTTGCTTCACTTCCTCACCCTCATTCTTTGTTGATCTAAAGTAATAAAAGATGGTCTGAGAAGGAAGAACATTAGGGTAGTCTCTCTCTCATCCCATTAAAGTATATGCAGTTGAATTTAAAAGAACAATTAACTTTGCACCACACACAGGTTTTTTTGCGGCGACTCGTTTGTGTTGTCTCATGTAAGTAAAATTGAAATTCAACAAAAAATTTGCATATAAGCAGGACGCAAACCTGGAAAACATGACAAAGCAGGAACACTTTTAAATTTCTGATCCATGGTTAGCCTAGCGGAGGTGGAGTGGAGGGAGGAATTTTTAACAGCAGAACAACGCCACCATAAAAATGTTTTTTTTTGTTTTGTAAAGTGGAATTGAGTCAAGAAGATGGAAAGGGATGTGAACTTGACGGTGACTTGGCGCTTTGCAAATTCCATTTCAGTGATCATAGTCAGTGCGGTTTCAAAGTAATACCCATTGTTTTAGAATTCTACTGGAATTTTGTTCACATCAATAAACTTTATGGATGGGAAGGGAATTCACTTTTTCAATATTCTCTCACAGTAAAGAAAGTAAAAGGACAATTTATGTAGCGTGGAGGGTTGAGATTGTAATAAAATGGAAAATGTAGTCTGTTTGATGTTTAGTAAGTATTCATGTTCATTGTGAAATATGAATAGGATTTCCATGTCCAAGTAACATTTCTTCATTGAATGATATCACTATTTTAAAATCAATTGAAAACAGGATTACTCGCTACAAGATCCCTGCCCCTGATTTATTTGGAAGGTCAGTATGTTTAGTTAAGCTCTTCCTTGTATATTTCTTAGTGTGGAGTGGAGTATAATTGAATTAAGTTTATGGAGCATAAAGTTCAAATTCCTTCCATTTATTTTCACTGTGGGTAACTTCAATGCAAGTACTTTCTTGATATTACATACATACATTTAATAGCTTTATTAAATTTATTTGTACGGAAGATTCCAACGAGTTTGTCCATATGCGGGTGAAAGTTGAAAAGAAGCCATTTTTAGCTAATGCAGTTAAAGTAACTGTGAGTGTTCAGCCACCCTCTGAGGTAGAAGAAAGTGAAGTGAATGAGTTGTATGAACAATATGATGATTTATTAAGCAGCAGTTCCAGTTGTGCTGATAATGCAACAGAAAACAGTACTTGTAGTGAATCTAATCAGGGATCGGAAGAAAGTGAAGGTGAAAGTGAAAGTGAAGAAGACAAAAGTGGGAAGGAGAGTGGATCTGTTGGCCAAGAAGAAAGTTCGTCAGAAGATGGTGATGGTGGCATTGAATCTGATGAGTCTGATGACGATCCAATTGACGATCCAGATCCAGTAGAAGATAACGGAGACGTTAAAATCGAACTTCACACGAACGAAGGAACTGAGAATAAGACTGCAATTATAAATAATGAATCCGAAGCATGTAAAGAAGAGCCGAAAGACGAAACAGAGAAAATGATGGATTTACTGAATGACGCTATTGATGATTCCGAAAAATCAAAGGCCAAAATCGTAGAACAAATAACACTGGAAAAGATTTTAGAAGCTGAAGCAATTGCAGTAGCAGAAGGTGAGAAGCTCGTTGCACAGGTTGTGGAAAGTGGAAAAACTGCTAGTCCAATTGCAGGAGTTAAAAGTATTGGTGAATCCGTTGCGTCTGGAGTAACAGCATCAGTGTCCAGTCAGATAAGCTCGGCAAATGATAAAATCATTTCTCATGTAGAGCAAGGGAAAGATTTGACTGAAAAGTTGAAAACTGCCATTATTGCTGATGTCAATCAAGGGCTGGTAAAAAGTGCTACGGTAGTTGAGAAGGAACTTGGAGCAAAGACAACAGCGTCGATTGATTATGCCAAAACTGAAGCCAACGCGCTAGACAAAAGAATACATCAGGGAACTTCTTTAATTGTTGAAGAAGCATCAAAATCTATTGAAACTTTTGGTATGAAAGAGCTAGTGGCCCCCAATTCGCAGGCTCCTCTTGTTATTGCAAAAACTTCCATATCAGAAAGCATCATCAATTCAACTACTCCACCTCCTAATTCACTAATTGTGGCAAATGTAATAGTTCATGAAACTCCAAAATCTTCCCAGTCACCAAAATCCTTACCAAAAACTGTAATAGGTGAACCTAAAGTAACAGTGCCTCATGATAGTATCTCTTTGCTTCCTTCTACGACTGATGAAGTTTCAAAATCGAAAGTAGAATTATCTGCACCTGCCACAGCTTCATCTAGCACTTCAGCCGTTGCTGAAAGTTTGCTGCCCTAGAAAACCACCTACGGATGACTTCGATGGAAGTGATAACTCAATCGCCGTTCCAATTAATCATGTCCACAACGCTCCGCTTCCTGCCAATGAAATGGCAGCGGACTCTTCACTCTCAATTTTGTCAACCTCTGTGGCTTCGTCTCCTTCGTCCTCATCATGTGCCAAAATATCTGATCAAGGACAATGTTTAGGTTTGTGCCTTTTACTTCTTCTGGCATATTTGTATATTCAAGAGTTAGAAGCCATCGTTCTCATCATGATCAAATCATTTTTATTACAAGAAAGCAAACCGCCGCCACCTAATTTTAAGAGTTGTGTAATTACACATAGAGAAAGCAGTAGAAATTATTTTGTCTGTACCTATAATTATCATATTTTATGTATTCTGAAAAACGGTTTTTGGAGAAATCCGAGCCAACTATAATTATTCAGGATGGATAGGTCGTCTAATCTAACACGTACATACTCTGAACTGGAGTTTCGTACTTCAGTTCTGCATACCAAATGGGTTTCAGTTTCAATAGACTGAGCTTGTTGCATCAATTGCATTTGCTCTTCATTTTGTAACAAAATTAAGTATTATTGTCGTCTTCCACCTATCGATTGACCTACCTCATCGCAAAGAAAGAAATCCTAAAAATTGGATGTTTAATCCAACAACCAAAGCCAGAAGGACTATATTATTATGCATTGTATTGATGGCAGGAAAGGCGAGTAGAGTTTTGGATTTTGGAAATTCTATTTAGAAACTGGCAAACTCCGTCGTGATACCATTGTTCGTTTTTTCATGCGTTGTGATACTTATATATACAGCTAATTACTTATCATACTATTAGGCGTTACCCGTGCATGTAATGTAGTTCATGGTTTTAATGTTTTATTAGGAGATTATTAGATTCAATGTGATTTTGTCGTAGGTTAGTAGTTTCATCATCACTAATTTTAGTCAGTTACAACAGGTAGCTCAGTAGAAGTAGTTCATGAATTATGTATTAGCTTCTTGCCTTAAACTGGCATTTACTTTGCTCCATGATGAAATTAGAGATTTTAAACGACTCAATTTTTATTCAAAGTCTGAACTATATAGTTAATTAGCAAAAAATGAATCCTTCCCCTGGTGATCTCGTAAGTCGTAACATTTGAAAGGAAGAAGAACCTTCGATTTCTTACCATACACTTTTTTCAACGAGTGAGATTCACATATCACTATTAGACAAGTTCGAGGTTTCAGGTGTAAATAAATGCTGAATTTGATTTAGTTTGTAAGCCGGTGGCGGTGGCACAACATGAGAAAAACAAAATTTGATCTGATAGCTGATTACAAAAACAAAGGGAATGAGGCGAGATGAGACTTGTTACGTAATGCCTACCTGGTTATGGATATTAATCGAAATCCAGAAAGATGAAGATAAGATGTTATCATTCTATAAAAATATTGGAGTTTTCAAAGTTATGAAGTTTAATTTCAAAATTGTTATATGCTCATTACATCTAACATGCATTGTCACCAAAGGCATTTACATATGTATTTAAAGTTGGGATGCAAAGGGAAAAAACCAATTAGCAATTACCTTCAATCACCCAAGTTAAAAAGGTCTTAATGCCTTTTACCTGTACTTAGCCCAGAGTGGTAGACTTGACTTCTTCAGGTCCTTCATCCAGGTTGTTTAAATGATAAAATCATGGAGCCATGCCTTGCATTTACTTAAGTTTAACTTCCCAATTCAAATCAGTCAGTCTCTGCATGAAGGACACAAAATTTAACCTAATGTTCAATTTTATCCTGCTCATCTCAACTGTTTCCTAGATAAGTCAGGTGCACTGCCTAAAGTCATTATCAACCCTGAAGCAAAAAAACATTATTGTGGTGCCTACGTTATGTCCTACTGCTTACAATTTATGTCTATATTTATTCTCTTTCTAAACCAAGAAAAGCTAATTCAAAGAAGGTTGTCTGTCTTTGTAGTTTGGCATTTATATGTAAAGTAAACAATTAATTTGTGGGATGTTTATTATTAGACATTCGACCAATTTTAGCACTTGTGTATGTCTTCCACATAAGTTAGTGCTATAAATTTGTATCCATCAGTAATAAACCACAAACAAAGCTCATAAATGAGCTAACAATACGAAGAGCATGTAATGAATAGAATTAATTACTAAAATTGGAAAATGATTTGTGGCTTCTAGCTTGACTTTTTCATTTAAATTTAAAACGAGCACGAGGAAACTCGACATCGAATTTCCAATAAGTATCAAGAAGCATGTGATCGTGCTAATCAACATCCCTTCAAAGCCAAAAGGTCAAAAGGGGACGAGGTCGTGGTCGCGGATCCATTGTCAGGAAGTGGATAGCTGTTCGAGGAAGAGGAAGGTAATTTTGAAATGAATCAATTACAAATAGTCGTGGTCGAGCATTTGTGTGGCTGAAAGTTGACATGCGACATGGAAAGGTTTTTGGAAAAATAGGTCAGAGTTTGGAACATTGTAAAAATATTGGTTTTTAGAGCGAGTGGGGATGGGGAAGGAAGCATTTTCTTTTTACAATATGCTTGGGCTCATTGAATCTTTGTCTCATAGTTTCTTTGTCCGTAAGCGGGATCCGACACAGACAAAACAACAACGCGCATGAATTTCAATTCAGTCGTGGTCGTGTGGAACAATGTTCAACAGATTCTTGTAGTGTTTTTACCTTCTGGAAAACATTCAGTTAATTAATTTGTGTACATTAAATTATCATAATTTGAAGTCTCAGATACTTGGATTTGGAGACTAATAAATTGGTTAATGCATGTCATACAGTGGTTTGGTTGAGTGACGACTTCTCATTGTTGTCCCTGCCTGATTGATCAACTTCTTGTGTCTGACGGAACACAAAATACATTATTCCGTTTCCGTACGAATCCCTGAGGTTTCGTTGTTATGATCACGATATCAGTGGACAAAATTAATGACAGTATCAAAATTACAAACACCCGGTACCATTTTGGTTTTGTTCATCCAATCCTATCCGAATTTCAAAGAGAAGGGATATAGTATTTTTGGTAGCTCTAGCTCGATCTGTCTTCCAACAATTATTACATTTCTGAAGTGAACACTTGTCGCGTCCACGGTAGTAAGTGAAGTGGGACTTGAGGGCAAAATAATAATTTATGAGATCAGATATTTTTGGAATTTATTTGATCAATTTCATTAAGTGTATCTTCTAGGTAGGGATTTTTTTACGACACGGTCAATTTGCGTGCTTATTCAATTGTTCACGATGCACTCTTGCAAAAGAGTTTTCTCGCTGGGCTCAACTTTCACGGATGCACTACTTCAAGCAAACTTTTTTATGTCGCTTTACGAGCAGAATGCTCAGATATCACGGGAACAATGGTGATCCACATTTTTAAAACAGTTTGAAGAAGCGAATTTTTATGTTGGTGGTCATCATTCATTATCATGCATTTTTTTACAAATCTTGTTTTACGCAGGCAATCACAAAAGAGACAGCCGGATCCAGGATATGGACCTTCTACTTCAACAGGGGAGACCAATGATGATTCCGTTATTCTTATGTCATCAGCGGATTCACCAAGTGTTACGGATCGCTGTCGTTTGATTGATAAACAGGATTCAGGAGGAGGACATTACAAGAGTGACATCAAACCCAAGACTGAGACACATCGTCCAAGACAACGGCTGTTTAATTCTTCGTCAACCCCAACATCAGCTCGCTCATCAAACGACACAATTGATTTAGTGGATGATGATGATGATGACGACGATGATCCCGTTTACCACCCTCCTCCCTACTTTCCAAATCCTCGGCATCCTGCAATGAAGACAGTGATGAATGATGTAATCATATTAGATGAAGATTCAATTAGTGATTTGCAAGAATCGACCGTATCAACAACATCCTCCTCTACTCCAAATTCTCAGGACACAATAACCGAAAATGATTGCGAAATCATTGCCGTCAAAGTTGTAACTAAAACGCAGTCTTCTGGTGGGAGTACCAGGGCAAGCCGGCGCAAGTCACCTGGGAATAAGTTAGGCAGTCGTAGGAGTAGTTTGAGCTTAAATACTGTCAGATTATCAGTTGATAGGGCAAGAAAACGCATAAGTTTGTCCAACTTAGGAAAGCCTTCCGTAATGAGCCACGGAATTAGGAAAAAGAAAAAGAAGGGTAATGGTGGTCAAGGTCCTAAAGGTAAGCATTATAACACGCGCTCACAATTTGAATTTGTAACACCTGTATCCATGCGTAAGAATTATCGTAAAGCTAGACCTCAACGTAGGGCAACCTCTCCAGTTTTTGTTTTAGTTTTGAAAGAGTTCGGACCTGCGGGTAATACTAATTTTGTAACTCGGTTTAGTCAACTACCTTCAACGTCTTGGGGATTGGGTATTGCAGCTCCTACATTTTTTCCCGTAGGTGGGATAGGGATTAGGCCTTCTGGTTTTGGAATGCAAATTAGACAACCATCACAACCCGTAATTCCAGCGGAGCCTAATTTCATTAACCGTGCTCCTGGTTCGCTTCGACCTATCGTTGTCGATGGTAGTAATGTTGCAATGGGGTGAGGAATTATGAAATACTTTATGCCCCTTTCATTTACATGAAGTGTATATGATAGATTGATTTTATTTTTAACGTTTTTACAGCCATAAAGGGAACAGGACATTTTCTTGTCGCGGAATACAGATGTGTGGAATTTTTTAAAAGGCGTGGGCATGAAGTAGTAGCTTGTATTCCGCAATTCCGTAGGAAGCCGTCGGAGTCGGTGGATACAGATATTCTCGAGACTATGGAAAAGGAAGGCACCGTTAAATTCACTCCTAGTCGTGAAGTAGGTGGACAAAGGATTGCGCCATATGATGACAGGTATTTAGTTACTAACCTCAGAGCTCTAAAAAAGGGTCGGCGTATGTTTATGCAAGTATGGCGGTTGAATTTTTAGGTTTATCATACAATATGCCCACATGAAGGATGCTTTTATTATTAGCAATGACAACTTTAAGGGTATTTATGACGAAGTGCCGGAATGGAAGGTCAGTATTCGCTTTAGGTGATTATACTTTTCGTTTCATTTAGGCGTTTTTTAAACGGAACGCCATTTCACCTTCATTTTACCTTCAATTGTTTTTATCATTGATCATTGATCTACAATATTGGTCGTGTTATTTGTTGTAACTATATTTATAGCAAATATGTATAAAAGATATTTATTTTTGTCTTATCATACTTATAAGGAGTCACTCATTGCTGTTTTCGGACAGTGTTACCGTCAATGTACCGAATTAATCCTTAACAACTTTGCGCAGTTGTAAGACAAATAATTTGATGTTTGTGTTTACTTGTCGGTGTGGGGCCATTGATAAAATCCTGTGATTACCACAATTAGACTTATGACGCAATTTTCCCTACACCGAGGTAAGAATATAACGATATTATACATACTTGAAAAATTTAATAAATTGAATAAGCTTGTAAAAAATATTTTACCATTTTTCGAATCTTTATTGAAAATATAGAACTATACAGTTCACAGCTAGGATATAAAGTACTACTAAATGCTTTCTAGATGCAGGAACATTTCGGGATTATTTCGAGTTATTAAAAAAATAGGAACACGACGATTTGATCATATTCCGCTTCTAAAATAGCTTGCGGTGATTCTATTTGTTCATCACCCGAATCTGGAATGTAAATAATTTCAGCTTGATCTACTTTTGATTGTCAACTAACGTGGGTCGTCCGAAGGCTTCCGATCGATAAGATTTGAACGGTTTCATGACTTGGGCATGAGAATGTTGTCACTTTACTTTTTACTGAACCCATATCGAAGGAACAAGAGTCATCACTTTGATAACTTGGATAGGGAGACAGGGTCCTTAAACATGTAGAAGAGCCTCCATCATGCTTCCCCCTGCAGTATTAAAAATGTTAAAATAACCATCCCATTAGGAAGGTGTAAATCTACCGTCCCTCCACCGCCCCCACTTCCAGCTTGTCTAATTGTGGCCCCACTACCAAAACTGTTAGAGTTATCCATTGCTAAGCTAGAAACTGCTCTAGAAGAAGACTGGGAATTTGGACTAATAACATAATTATGTCCACTGAGGACGGATGATCTGTTATCCGGAGATGGATTTCTATGCAGACCTTGACCCTTCCTAACTTTTATGTGACCACAGCTTACACCAACGGGATTTGGCTGTCCTCCTCCAGCCGAAGTGGATAACAATGTCTGACTCGGAAGAAATGGAGAGGAAGTTGAGCAATCTATGCTCATCGCTGAGCAGCAGTACTACCCGGTGTCGAGCTCATATTTGTACTTGTGGTAGTTGTTGAAATGTAATAAATGGCGTTATCCTTTCCCTCTCCTTTTCCA
>JAQFZJ010000766.1:0-17291 GCA_034695645.1 Folsomia fimetaria
TTGAGTTTCAAGACTCGAGAATAGTCCAAGAGTCTTGGATTTCTCAATACCAAAAGCCTCAAGACTCCCATCCCTAGAAGCCACCTTTTTTATCTTCTTTTATAAGAATAGAATCCGGTTATGCTGTTTTTTCTGTACCTAATTAATCCCCAGACAGACATTTTAAAATATTACAAAGTTGTGTTTATTTATGTATATTTTTCATAACAAGATTTAGATTTAGCTACAGATAAAACTTCTATAACTCTGTGAACAGGATACAATTTAGAAATATAATTCTATTGAACTGATTTATGAATTTAGATTCTTTGTGAAAATAGTGATGTCAATTAGAAATCAAAATTTAAAAAAAGTACTCAAGATCATTAAAGCGCTACTATTGACTATTTTGCATATTATTAATTGATGATTAATAATTGTGCATCTCGATTAAATAATTTCAAAGATTAGATTCTTTTCTTTGATCAGTTGCAGTTCACGTGATTAGGACCTGTTTTTCAGTTCAAAGACGAAAAATGAGTAACTGGACATTGGGGTTGAGACCTGTGGTTGTAGTGACATAAGTACCATGAGGGGTTAATTATGGACTCTCTCGACTTATCACATAAAATTGACCTCACTCTTCTGCATTTAATGCGAGTCGATCCGCTTTTGTCGTTTATTGGGTTAGAGTTTGATTATAGACAGATATATGATAATATAATATTACGTCTGTTGTGACAAGACAAGACAGACTTACATATTTACGAACCATGTAATACAGATCTTTACAAAATGCTTACATATGTGTAGAAATGCACATACAACAGATCATAATCGCCACCATCACGGGATGTGTAAAATGAATACATAACCTAAACATCTCAGAACAGGACGTCAAAGTATAATGTTACTGTGATAAGATGAAAATACGGTTCTACTGGTTTTAATTTTAATAATACATATAAATGGGATGAGTTATTATTATTTCCTGTTTGTCCACCGTTAAGCTGTTTGTTTGATCATATGGGTGTGTCTTTGTCTCCTTCCTTATCTCATAATTCATAACTTTAGATTAGTAATAATGAAGCTATATTGTGTTGTTGTATTTATTGAAAACTATTATTACAGATAGATACAATTTGTTCACGTATTGTATTAATACTAAGCACTAAGCACACACCACCGTATTTATTAAAACTATAAAGGGAGTGAATCGTGCATATGTGGCATTGCCAATGTCAATGTCAGGACAAATGAACTATATGGTCATATGACATTTACCCATACAGTATTCACGTATTGACCATGAAAGTAGATTTTCTGGATATACATATACGTGTGACGAGTGACGACCATCATTGGTTCATTTAATTTTAAAAATCTGTTGGATGATCAAAGTAACTTACAATTCATTAATTCATTAGCTAAACTTGCGATACATTGCAATTTTATACATACTTGACTGCACATTATAGCAATATTAATGACGAAAAATGTAAAAAGTTATTTATATTAATCAAATCATCATATTTTTTATATGGAGTCTATAACAGTACGGCAGATACATAAACAGTTTTAATTGGCGAGCACCAAGGAAGAATTCGGCTGGTGCATGCGAAACAGGAATGCATTTACATATAGGTATAGGTACATACTATCGATACCAAGCAATTGAACAAGGATCGTTTACCTTGGCCTGTAGTTTAATTTTTACATAAATACTTATACACTACCGCATAATTCACAACCGACTAGAGGCAGTTATTTCAGAGGAAAACAAGATAAGTTATTGAGAAGAGATTATTGATAAGCTCAAGATCAAATTTCGGTGATGGCCACACCTCCCCTAAACGACGGACGACGATTAACCTTTACTACACATTCCTCATAACTATGACGGTCAGTAGTGTCACGTTCTTTGAGTAAGCGAGTTATGACGAAGCGGTTTATTTTATACCATTCTCTATATGTTTTAAAACAAATTGACATTGGTTTGTACTCAACTTTAATTCGCTGAAAAGGTCATGATTAATAATGAAAGTAGTAAAAGGTACTTATCAACTTGTGATTTCCGATGCGGTCAAACATTTATTACAGTCGATAACCGAGAAGTCGCCTGACAAAAATAAAAGTTTAACATTTAGATGAATTTTGTTTTAAATCCCAGATATTAATGTTTGGTTTAGAGTGAGTTAGGTCACAGGGCACATATAATAAAAATAGAAACAAACAATGAACGAATAATAACAAATTGTTTGTCTTTTTTGAGGTTTATAAACTTGTTTTATTCTTCACGATACTCTGCGTTGAGTTATCAGTTTGTTGTAGATATATATATATATAGAACAATTGAAATACATAATAATTATCATTATTCATCAATATTCATTGACATTGCAGGTATACTGCGATATCTTAGGATTTTGTCAGAAGTGCATGCTTATAAATAAACAAGCCAAAATTCGCTTTAACATAAAAGTATGAGTGAGGTTGAGGTATACGTGATATCGGTAACTTTTTTTAGGATATTGGACTATGAGCACTTTTCCTATATTATTACATTATTTGCTGACTGGAAAGTTAATTTGTATTTAAAATGCCTAGTTTGTGTTATTACTTGACCCACCCAGGATATTATGCGAAATGTTGCATGTTGTCACTAATAAAATGACATTTCTGTACAAAAAACACTGCTGTAATCTAATGATCTAATATGTTGATAACTGTGCCGTCAAAAAGTTATAAAACATAAAAATTGTATCATTATAAAACTTCACAGATGAACTCAATTTACCCAAGTATAAAAAACCTATTCGTAAATTGAAACCAATGAACTGATAATTTTTCGTTTCATATGACGTGTATCACAAATTGTGGAATAACTCAAAACAATTACATAAAAGAAATTTCAAATGAGAATGATCTACATGCTCATGTTAAGTTTTAGTTTCATAGATCCACTTATGGATGATTTTAATGCAAACTGCTGATAATATAACGCATTAATTTTCCCGTTTGATGATACTTGAAAAATCACTACATAAATTAGATTGCATTTTACAGTTGCAACCTGATCGTAATAAATGATTTTGATTTATGTATTGCTACACAATGGATCTCAAAATCTCATGTCCTTGCACACATTTCAGATCCGTCAACTGCTATTCATAATTCAGTATATCCATAAGAGCATTTTAGAATTATTAATTAATCTATCAACTATACAAATGAAACTATGTCTTACCATGTAGTACATTATATTGGTATGTATGTATGTCATAATAGAATCTATATTAGAAACTGATTTAATATTTAAATGACTTGAGACGTTGGCTTAAGTAGTATTATATAATTATAGCATAAAATTCATTCATTGATTGCAACTGAATGTTGAAACTTTGAAACGGATTTTATAAACGCCCAAGCTTTTAGGTTTCTTTCTATCTAGTCATTTGGCTATAAGGAAGGCGGAAACTGTGGAAGTGTGTTGCATGTACAAGCAACGATGAGTAGAGTACAATAAATAAATAAATAACAATTTAATGTATTATTAATCCAGGAGTTGAACAAATGACACAGGAAACATTCCACGACGATTCCCATTATCTTCATCTAACACAACGCCTTCCATCCAATTGTCATCTTCTGTAAGTAACAATTAGATTTGTTATTGTCATTCATCCATAATAATAATTCCTACTTTTGTTCAATTGTATTTGCAAACAAACTATCTTCTAAACTATCTTTCAGAATAGTTGATAATAATTTGAACAAAATGACAAACAATTGAATTGCTTAATCTGTTCGATCATGGATTTACCTGTTCTTTCATTAACAATCACGATGATCTCACCCTGTCGAAATGATATTTCATCACTGTTATCTGCATCACAATCATAGAGTGCACGACACTTCTGCAACAATTGTAATAAACATATAATAGTGCGAAAATAAATAAATTATAATGAAAGATGAGGCAGACAAGTACCTTCATACTACCGAGGTCTATTGGATACGTTTTAGTTCCATTCGGAATAATTGTAGATGATGTGATAACAGGACTGGGCAATGATGTTGGCGTCATTGCACTACCACTCATGTTTAACGAGCTATTTAGCATACTGTGTGGTGTAGTAATAGGTGTACTGTGGTGAACGTGCGAAGAAAATGACAAACTTGCTGAAGACGCTGGAGAAGTAGGGATACTAATTTTGCGGAGTTGGGGAGGTTCGCCCTGGGGTAACACTAATCGTCCTCCGTATTTACCGATCAAAGTGTCGGAGGGACTTCTTTGATGACCAGGACCGCCTAATGGGGATGGTGGTGGTGGAGCACTTCGTTTGAACTTTGAATTCTTTAATGTTCCCTCACTAAAGGGAATCCTAGATAAGCTTCGTGAGTCGCCTATAAATATTGAAAATGTTCGTTAGTTAAATTAACTACCGTCGACCGTCGTAATGCAACCAAACTCACTATTGGATTTATACGGACTTTCAAGAAACGAACAAGGCCGTCGTTTCTTTTCAGGTGTTAAAGAAGGATCATCTAATACCGTTGCTTCATCGTCCGAGAAATCGGTCTGCATTAAACAGTATTAATTGTTGATAAAGAAAGTTACATATGAAAAGTATTTGCACACTTACCGAATCTTCTGCTCCTGTTGGCAAAGAAAAATAAATCGAAATGTAATTAATTCTCGTTCTAAATAAATACTTTGTTTTCACTTACCAAGAGCCCAATCAAAATCAACACTTTCAAACAACGTTTTCTTTCCTTCCATGGCATGCAATAGCTGTAACAAATGAGCAAATCAAAATATTAATATAACATACATAATTATGCTTAATTATAGTTGATATTTGGGGAATTACCAAATCTTCGATAGCTCTATGACCTCTTTGTTTAGCCACATCAAGGGGGGTGGCCTTATTCTCGTCTTGTACTTGTAGGTCAACTCCTGCCCTAAATGGTGGACAAACAAACTTGGTTGGATTTGAGGTATCACTTTTTGGGGCTTGAGAAATTATTAGGTAACTTATTTTTCAATTGCAATAAATTGAGAACATTTGTTTACGCATTAGTCACAGCACAATTAACAAACAACTCTACATATTTTGCACATGATTGGTAGAAGGAAAATATTTACAATTTTGAATACCAACTGTCCACTTGTCAATTTAAGTTTAAATACGGATATTCCCCACAATTTATAACATTTCCACCGACTACTTACCGAAGTAAAAGTTTTGCTGGTTCTGTTTTTCCGTACATTGAACAGTAATGCAGTGGAGTGCTTCCGGACTTTGTCTTTTTGTCAGATGCACCCGAATTTTGAACCAAAAAATCAACTATTGGTAGTGATGACTTAAGAACTGCAATATGCAGAGGTGTTTCACAATTTTCCTGAGTACAAAAAGGATTTTAGAGCACTGTTATACACAAAATCTCATATTCTTTGTTGCCTCCACAATGATACCTTAGTTGGAAGAGGTTGACCTAATTTAGCACCCTGTGCCTGAAAATCAAAATTGAAATTGAAAAAATATGAAAAAATAATGTCAAGAAGTTACATCTTCAAAACGTCCGAGAATAGATGATAGTGGAATTCAAATTATTATAAAAACTTACCCATGTTCTGACTAGAAGAAGCAAGTCGTCTGACTCAATTGCAAGCTAAAAATTTAAACATTCAACAATTTTACACAAGTGAAGATCCACACTAAAACTCATGCAAATCATGTTACGATCGGCCAAATTGGACGTAGTCATTATAGTTAATAATCATTATTTTATAATTACCTCAACCCGTCTTGAAAGTAGTTCAGCGTCGAAAGTAATTGGTGACACATATTTCTTATCTACGTATTTGGCTCTAATAAAATCCGTTCTCATTTCCCTGTAGCCACAAAACAAATTGAATCCAAATACTAGAAATATATATTTTAAAATGGACGTACATTGATGCGGACGAGTCTGGTTTTTCATTATGTTTAAGATTCTCTTCGAGTATCTCATTAATCGCAGAATTTCCTAATGAGGCGGATAGAATAAGCAAGGACGGTGGTATTCGATCTAAACTAATCGATTGAATCCTTGACACGCCCACTCCTAATGTCCGATGCACCCCGGAGCACTCAATGCAAACTATAGCGCCAAGATTTACACTGAGCCACGTAACTTCTGCAATAAAATGGAAATATATGACTCGTTCATTTTGGACGATAAAGATGCACTTATGTACTTATGTAAATCACCACAAGGACAACATTAACATACCTTTTGTAGAGTCGCAATCGGCACATTTGTCATTTCCTGGAGACGAAGGTACATCATTTAATTTTAGATTTTGACTAACCAATAACACACTCAGTAGACTAAGTATAATACTATCACGTAATTTTGGTTCATTTCCGCACATTACAATTCAGACTATATGCATATACTAGGCGATGTAGCCTATTTCGTACCTGGGAGACGATGAACATGACCAAAAATCGCTTGAGTGAGTTCAACCAGTCCATCGTTGTCCACCTTTTGATCAAACGCTTTAGATAAGGCTGCTTCCTACAAATATCCATGTTTCCAGTCAGGATTTACAATAGCTCATACACGAACATGTTCAAACCTTGCTATTAAGCAGCACTGAGATCCATTCTTCTGCCTCTTCTTCAGAATGTAAATGGTAAGTTCGATTATAAGAGACTAAATCGAAAAATTTCTTATTTTCTGATACAATTTTTAATTGGCAAGTGAGCAAGTTCACTTTCGTTGGTTGCTTTCCCTGTAAATTCGATTCGAGTTAAATTACATTAAATGATGTGCAATTTATTTAGTATGTATCTTACCTCATCTCCATGAAATATTTGCAAAAACCTAAATTAATAAACATCTGTTAAACACGTTAACCATAAACCAGTGTTTGTCTTCAAAGAGCATTATGTTAAATATATATTTAAATATGATAAATAAATGCTCACCCACTGCAAACGGAACATTTCCGTTTTTGCCACACTCTTCGCATTTTCCCTACATACTCAATTAATTTAGTATATTCATACTTACATAGTATTAAATAAATACTCACCTTCAGACTTTTTATTCAAATATCCGACTTTCGATACACCCAACAACTTATTACCTTGCATTTGGTGCAAAGAATAACTACCAGGAGCAGTTTGAGGATTAGGATTTGACAGCTGTACAACAAAAAAGTCGTCAATGCAAGATTTAGTTAAGGTTTAAAGTCTCAAATGTTCTGTTAAAATAAAGAGCTGCATATAAATCATTAAATCAACATGTACAAAAAACACACCAATAAATACATTTTTCTGGAACAAACTATAAAGATAACAAAATCAGATAAATGAAATAAAAAAAACCAAGTACATTCATAAGCGAGCCGGACACAGGCATGTAGGCAAGGTTATGTACTACCTCCTTCTCCAAGACCTGAGTTGTCCTGAGAAGAGATCGAACATCCGTAAGTTTTTTTCTTTCATCATCTTGTTTCTGCCTTATTTTGGTTAATGTTTGAGAAAGGATCCCAACATAAGAACCGAAATGCTCCATAGTTTTTAATCCATCTTGAAAGAAGCTGCAAATTAAAACATAAAACATTACTCATCATTTTCCAATTTAGAAAGTCACAGTTAAACATTTTCAGCGACAAGATTCTGTCTGGGATGGATTTTCAAAGTGCTTTCGTGACAAAAGTTATATTTATAAAATACTTCATATTCCATTGAAACAACGAAAATACCTTATAATATTCAAAATATAATGCACATGCTTGATTTAAAAAGTATCCATTACAGGGCTTTTGCAATGTGTGATCAAGCAGAAATTAATTTTCACTTTCTGAGTAATATGAATGAAATTGTAATCGAGTGCGACACAATAAATATCCCTCAAAAGTGCAAATCTACTACCCACAGATAAACAAGACAAGCCTACGAATAGGGAAAGATCTACATAAATGACATACCTATTTAAAGCATGATAATACTCAACCAAATGTTTCAAAAGCTCCACTCCCTTTTTCGTCTTAATTTCGTTGGCTTTAAGTAAGTATTCACTTAAATTCAGCTGAAGAAGTCGCCGTTCCTTTTCCGTCTCATCAGCAATTTCTGCAATTTAAAATCATTCTCATATTGCCAGTATGTTTTGAAATAAATTGACATCTTCTGGATCCATCCTTTTACCTGCTGGAGTCACTTCTTTCCGAAACATGCCTGCATCCCTAGCTTGAGCTTTTTTTTCCTGCAAGAATGGCACGGTCGAATTTAATTCTTTGTTGATGTGAGATGAGAAACAAAACCTATACAGCAAATTATATAACTCAAAGCATACCTTTTCCAGCTTGGAATGTCTGGCTTCATATGCGTTTAACGCTTTGTCAAATGGCCTTCTACAATTTAAGTAAATACAAGAAAACATAGTCCTTGGGCACCATGAAAGTGAAGATAAAGATTACGAACAAGTCTCCAAGTCATATGGCTTGAAAATTCTTAACGGCCACTGAGACTTGGAAACTTGTATATGGCTGCTATGTTAATTACCTTAAATCCCCTTTCACTCCTCTAATATCACCTTTTAATACTGAATCCAGTGGGAATAGAATCATGTTTTGCAGATTTTGCATCTGTACAGCAAAGTAACAGAAAAAAACATTAATTCTATTCAAGTCCTGAAAGTACACTAAATGTACTTACAAGCGTTCTTTGGTTTACGCTGAGTTCTTTGGTAACAACTGCGAACTTTAGGAAGGCAGCGGCCAGCTCTGGTTCCTGTTGAAGAGCGGAGGACCCAACGCGTTCCAAGGCTCTTGAAAACAGAAGCTCACTTTCCTATGAAATTTAATTTATCAAGCTTTGAAATTATTGAGTTTGACGTCACTCGACTCTACTCTATAGGATCTACTTAGAAAACAAAGTTTGAACAACCTACCATGTTTGTTGTGCCACTTTGATGTATCTGCTTCAAAGCCTTCTTCATCTTCACCAAGCCCTCTCGATCAGCCTCCAAACACTAAAATGAGACACAGAAAAATCTTGACATAAAATATACTGGCATTTTCGCAAACTACTTTTTGTGACCTTTCCACGGCACAATTTGGATTAATGATATGACATAAAAGCAACCTCACTTAGCCAACAAATGTCAGGCCAGAGCACATACACATACATAGCATACACAAGACACAATCCTATAGAAATTTATTCTGTCAATTCTCATAGAAAAATGGTTACATAAACCTTAATAGCATTTTCCCACCGAATGAACGCAAATCTGTAAGTATTGATAGTTCTGAACTAAAGATTTATCCTGTAATGCATGTATGCATGATGAAAGGATAATTGAATTGGGAGAATGGGTCTTTATAAGAAGATCACAAAATTGCTGGGTAAACTCATCTATCTGGTTGGAGGATTATACATATTTCATATACTATTCTATGTCATTTAATGATATTTCTATTAGGGCACAGGTATGTACATCGAGACAACATCCGCCCAAGAGGATGAAATTTAATTGATTACTAGCTATTCATTTCATCTGCTTGCAATTGTGTTCCTCAAGTATATGGCATATTGAGTACATAGCCAGATATTGAATCATAGTGCCCTAACTTTGTTGTATTTGTGATATGTTGTATTAAATACATGTACGCAAACGCAGTGTAAGACATGTATACATAAAATAAAAAGTTCTGGTAGCTCATAAAGAAGATTTATATTGCAATTAATTTGTAATTAAACGCAAAGAGTGTGAATTCAATGTTGAATGTTGAATTCAATAATGTTGAATTCAACAATCCAAAAAGTTAAGTTGTATGACATATCATGGTTGATAGATAATCTACTGTTAACTTTCCCATGAATTTCAGTAATGCCAAGGAACCCCAACACATGATTACGGGGGCACTGGGGTATAACTCCACTACTTTTGTAGAAAGTGGAATGACTGGACAACCACAATCACGGACAAGCAGTGTACTATCTGTATTTTGACTAACAAGTTTAATGTCAGGAAACGCTAATCAACATCAATAAAAAATGAACTGTTTCCTTTTCCTGTGCTCAAGGTAATAACCATGTATGTCATTCCAATCATAATAACTTGATCTTTTAAAGTCCAACGAAACTCCGATCACCCGTGTGCAATGCACAAGGGATTGCGAATAAATTCGAACTGAATCTAGTTTTCTAACTTGAATAATTGTTAAAAAATAATAACAGAACTAACTTGAACAACAATTTATGGATGTTGAAAATTCTACCACCGTAGTTGTTAAAGTTTTATTGTTAGCAGTACATACCTTAAGCATTCGGATAAGATCTTCAAAAAATCATTTGCAGATGCAGTGGCAGTAGTTATGTATTTAATGTGACAATAATGTAATAAACGTAGTATATGTATATTTATGCCATGTACCCGCTATTAAACGTCGGTTTCCTCAATCAAGGGGAAGTAAAAGAAAATACAATAAAGAGTTACAAACCTCTTCCAAATGGTTGACCTTATTTCGACAATGTGGAATCCTGGAAACAAACGTGGACGTGATGGGGTTATGGAAGTCATCACCTAATAATAAACGTAACATGGGGTTTACAGCTTTAATTTGTTGATTGGTTAAATAAAGTGTGTATTAATAAACTTACGAGTCTCCTCGATGAAGTCACCAATAGAAATTACTTCAGGCATTTTAGTAAATGGATGTATGAATCACTTCACTAATTTAAAATTTAACAAGATTTCTTTTGGCAATTCAAACTCAGCCTGCAGTTTGTATCTGGTTCAACAATTTGCCAGTAATGCGACTTGACTGCTTCTTTCAGTGTCAAACTTTGGCTCCCAACTTCAAATAATAAAATACGAATTGAGTTTCCAAGCGTAAAATTGAAAGTTGACGATGTCGACAAAATTTCCTGCAATATCCGGTGAAAGTAAAACTAGCACTGAAAATAACACCCTAATTGAAGTACATAGCAGAAGAACGATATATTACAATTCACTTCCGAGAATTTATTTATTGATGAGAATGACAAAGTGGTTAGGACGAGAAAACCAACAATTTCTTAGTTCTCCTTTGAAGGCCATTATCTGTTCATCGGATATAGATTGTAATGTAATACAGCTATCAATGCAGCAGAAAAATGAAGATTTCAGTTCGGACCGAAGCGGATACGATGAAGCAAGAATAGGATGAGGTGGTCGAGAGCAGCTCGCAATCCAATCCAAACCCATTTACCAAATTAAAACATTATTGCAAAAATATCAGTCCAACCATGCGATTCTACTTCTGTACACGTTGCTGCTGGTTTATTACATACACGTCTACTTTACTTTAGTGTATCCATCCATGAGTGATGTTCATTCTTGCTTGTCACTTCATTACAGTAAAATGTGCCTTGGTTATCCAACCGAATTTTGGTAAGACAAGACTTCTGCTGACGGATATTCATATCGATGAGTAAAGCGAAGAACTGGCACTTGGACGAGCGACGAAGGAATTAAACAGACGTACTTCTTTAGATAGATGAAATCTTCATTGGTAAAATATTGTAGTTACGCTGAGCAGTAATTACGATATTGTGAATCTTCCATGAATCACGAATCTAAAAATATGAAGTTTATTTGTTACATTAATAAACTGTTAATACCTAGGTATGTATAATATTAGTCAATATAATCTGACTCTATGTAATCAACTTTCATTAACTGATTCCGCTTTTGATTCTTCATATTCACGAAAACGTATAAATTCAGAAGTTTCTCAAAAAAAGTATGTACGAGTATTAATCAAAATTAAATTCTGCCACAGTAAGAGTTTGCAAACATGCGTATTATTTACATGCATTTATCCTACACTTTATCAAATGCAAAATGCAATCTACATCATCCATTTATCACCACCTTCAACATAAAACCAACCAAATCATATACATCCTCAATTATCAATACATTAGTTTAATGTTAGTAGAGCGGAAATGCCATTGCATGCAAAATTGCAATGCACTACTCGCTCACTCCTCAGCTTGTTTGTATTCCGCGTTGGCAGATTTTGGCTTATAATAATAGCAATAGCATACACTATGCATACTTATATGTACTGCAAATTAACTCATCAATCAATCCAATAAATCTGATTGTATTGTAGTGCAGTCAGTTCAGCTAAAAATTATGAATTAAGTTGAGGTTCCTAACTTACCGAAGCAAGAATGGGTAAGAATGAAACTAGTGCATATGTAACACCGATATATACAGTAAGTTGAAAAGTTGATTGAAACCAAATGCAAGGAAATGATCGATTTTTTATTGACTGATATAATGTGTAATGCCCTATGTATATGACTATCTATAAGCATTTGAAACTTCTTCAGTTCGTCATTATTGGCATTTGTAATAACTATGCCTGGATAATCATTAGGCTGATGTCCATTCAATCAAGTACATTCCATTGCAAGTGTGAAGTGTAACCGAAATTGAATTGCGTGTAAAATTACAATTGACCAAAAGTTTAAATATATAATATACCAAATTTTCCAATTGACTCTCTGCGCTGTTAACTTTCCCTTCCACCTTCCTTCATAATATTTTGATCTTGAAG
This sequence comes from Folsomia fimetaria, assembly GCA_034695645.1. Taxonomy (NCBI): domain Eukaryota; kingdom Metazoa; phylum Arthropoda; class Collembola; order Entomobryomorpha; family Isotomidae; genus Folsomia; species Folsomia fimetaria. The sequence continues at coordinate 12,593 of JAQFZJ010000766.1, forward strand.
TGAAAGCTAAGTACGGAATTAAAATTAGAACACCAGTTTTGATTTGACATAATATAACACACGGCACACGGACCTATTGCAGTTCAATCTTTGACCTTCCGTAAAATATATAAACATCTAATGCATAATGACAATTCAGTATTTACAGATAATCATATCCTGCCATCACGTCGAACAAGTTTCTCATCCAAACAATTAAAATCATTTAATTAATACTCTCCACTCTCAAAAGACTTACTTTCTATCTTGGACTTTCCCCATCTTAGATCTTCAAAATTTCAAAATCTTCATCCAATAAGACTATATTTTCAATGCTCAATGTAATTCCAAAAGTCTTTCAAAACGACAGTTCACCAACTTTTAAAGCTATATTAAAATTTGGTTCAGAAACCCAGTTTTAATTTTTGTGCTTTACTGGCAAGTCAAGCTTATAAATATTCACAAATGTTACATGCCCCATTACATGTTACAATTTTTGAAAACTGTAAATTGGATGAGATCCTTTTCTTTATTCAATAAATTAATTTGACATTTGACACTTTGCACTTGGAAGGAAGATGTAAAAGAAGTTATTATGATGAAGGAATACGATAGAGTTTTTGAAGCAACCCACCCACCACCACACAACATAACCAAAAGGTGTTGAATCAAAGGGTAAATGCAAAATGCAAGGAGATTGAGATTGTAATGAACAAGTGTGGAAAGTGGAGCATTTGGGGCAAATCAAGCTCACGAAGGGCTGGGCTCGCGTCACTTTCAACTCCTATTTTGTCACCGTATAACAATAAAAACACAATCATCGTATCATATCATCCAATCCATTTCACATTTGCTTTGTTGACTGGCTTATCTTCGTCGTCGTGTATCGCTTGATTTTGCATTTCGAAGCCAAATTATTGTAAGAATAGGTGGTTATTCTAAAAATATAAGAACAAATTGGTTTCGGAAGAGAACTCTTCTTTTAAAAAATCAATAATGGAATGGAATTGATGGAATGGCGTCATCAGGATTCGGAATTGTTAAAGGTAGTTAGTGAGTGGTTTTGTTAAGGAATAATACAATAGTACTCTTTATCCTTAATAATAATAATTATTAGTTTTAATGTGATGAAAAGTATTTGAGAAAACATTCAATTTATTTTTGCTTAATTTTACATTTTGATCCTTGCTTTGTCAAAAATAACTTCTGATCGGAAATATATTTTATTGGTTGATATTAATTGATTGATTGATATTGTGATTGATTTGTTTGTAGACGTGCAAGAAATTTATTCATCGCTATTCAACCACAAACCTGTCGTTAACAAAGAAGTTGAGTATTTTGTGAAGGAGTTTGAGGTATGTATGAAAGAATGGGATAATATTCGGGTACCGTTTGACGTTACGCGCTTGTTAATATATTTGATTAATTATGGATATTTAGGAGTCCCGAAAAGATAGAGAAGTTGACCGCCTGTTTAAAATTCTAGAGAGGGTGACCGAATTGAAGGGGGCGGAACTACAGAAAGCTCAAGCACTTGGAGACATCCACCTACCCAAGCTAGCTACAGAATTGCATGTTGCAGAATCCATTGCGAATAAACTTATACAAAAAAGATCGACTTCAGATATTGATGTGCAAACCAAGTTAGAGAAGAGTAGGGCTGAACGTGTCGTTGAGTGGGATACATTTGTACATGATATGACAGCAAAGTGCGTCAAGATTGATAATAAGTTTGTTGAACATCAAGAAGATATCAGAGACGCTTTTAAGAAGACTGAGGCAAAAATTTTTAGTAAAAAGGCAGAGGACAAGTCTCAGCAATAGTATTTGGTTCGACATTGTTGATAGATTGGTAATTGGTTTGAAATACTAAAGATTAGGCAACATAATGCAAAAGTGTAATGAAAATAACGACCGCTCCAACCTTGGAGTGGTTCGTGATTCTTCTATTAAACTTATCGCTGGACCAGTGTACGCAGAACATTTGCAAACGAGCTGCGACGTGAAATCAAGCAGAGACGGAAAATCTCTATTGTCAATTGCTGAAGTCAAAGAACTATGGAAGGAAATTCATGGAGCTGAAAGCCTTGGGGAAATGGAAGCGAAACCTAGGAAGAAAGTTTACCTTCATGAATTATTGATGCGTTCAGAGGTCTTGTTACCGAAGTTGGAGATACCAGAGAGAAATCCAGAGTTAGAACTACGAGTTGCTGGTTTACGAAATTATTTGGCTGATAAAGAATACCAAAGGATGACGCAAAATGTCAACGGCATTGGCCGCCAGGATTATAATCCAGATGACTCAATTGGATTTCAAAGTATGAGAACAAAGTTCCTATGAAATGTACGTTCTACTTGAGTTCATCATAAACATTAATTTCCACTTTTTTTTACAGTAAAACAAATGAATTCCGCACTAATTGCTGTATTCCAGTTTGTGATATCTATTGCATGTGCCTTCTTCTTTGGGTTCAAAGGAGTAGAACTTTTCATTGGAGAGCTAGAACTTGCAGTCAAGCTGCTTCTTGGAATTGGGGTTGCATTAATAGTTGGCAGTGCGGAGTTGTACTTTTTGGCAGTAAATTTTGCTGTATCAGAAGAAGCAGCGAGTAAGCTTCATGTGATCAAAGCGACCAAGACGACATCAAGGTCGCCGTCGGTCAGACCGGTCATACCGAATCCTGATGAACATTTAAAAACTTCATAGATTTACTTCCAAAATAAAACAAATGTTTCTTAATTGAATTTACTGGTCAGATATATAATATATGTTACTATTAGTCTTGCAGACTAAACAAATTGTAATTTAAGAGAATTTGAATTATATAAATAAATACAGTCATTTACAAAATTCTGGTTGCAATATAGACAGAATTATTTATTATTCATGAATTATATCATATGTAACAAATTTTGAATAATAATGTTGCATTCTATTGAATAGATGGATTTTATCCACTTACAATGCAATGCACTAGCAATATTATTGAATCAGAACAAAATAAATAATCTGTCGTTTGCATGATTCTTGACTTATCCTCCTATTAATTATATGGACAGATTCCATCGACTTCAGCGATTCGTCATGTAACTATTTTTTTTGTCCAGACTTGCAAGACGATGCCAAATAATATATAAGTAGGTTGAATGAATGTCTTGCATTTGGGATTTTGTAAATTATGGCAAGCGTCCTCCTCATAATTCAATACGTCATTAACCAAACGAAAACTTATAACACTAGCATTTGTCATAAATCCTGCCATAATTTCCATTGTTCATCAAGGTCATATGGGTATGAGTATGCATTGATGGAAGTTTATGTTCCAAGAATAATAACCTAATTTTTACAAACATACAAACAGCGACTTTACTCGTTAATGTTCAAAGTACATTCCTACTACTTTAGTGTCGTTTTGAAGTTATTGCATCTTGCAACAATACACCTTTAGACCTTGTCTCATGTACATGAGAAGGGTCAACTGGAATCTAATGGGTTGGGGAATATATCTTTTTGCTGGCGTGGTCTTTGTGGCAACTATATCATCCGTAAGCGAATACAAAAATTTAGTTGTTTTGAAAGAATTAAACCTTCTGAGTTGAGTAAGTATGAACATCGATGATTATCTTTTCCAAATACTATGTATATGCACAGGATACTTTTGTCAATGGATCCAGATTTAGTTATGTTGGACATTCTCTAGCAAAGAGGGCTATTGGACTTTCTCCAACAACTTTCGAAGAGTACGTAATAATTATTGCATTTGACGTCCTATTCCTTTCCACCACAAGATCATGATAACATATATGTTTATATACAGGACGCAACGCGAAAAACGTGCCCTTCGAAATAACCATCGACCTAATGGAAGTCCCATGGCACATGCTCAAATTTCTCATGATATGCTAGAAATATCTGCTCCTTTTTGTCAAGAGGAGGGGGTAGTGCTCATACAAGGAGATAACAATTATTTCATGAGATGCCAGAAAAATCCCACTACTGGAGGATTCTTTCAAATAATTTACGTGTGCCCTTCGGAAATGCACTCAGTAGATGATACATCCAAATGCATCCCTCCCCTTAATTGTCAAGATTGCGGAACTACAAACAGTGGAGGAGGTTCTGACTATTATGGGACAAAGGGGTTGGTAATAAACTAAAAATTATAAGATACAGATACCACTGGATGCGATATAAATTATTACGCATCCCCTTGGTATAGTTGCAAATTAATGAACCATTCATATTAACGGAACCTTTCTTTTACTTATTCAAGTTACGGAGAGGGTGGATCCCCAGTTAACATGGCACAAGATATCTCAGGTGCGAACCTTTACGACAATGTCATCGCTGGACCAGGCCCGGCTAAATCCATAGAACAGAAAAAAGGGCACCAAGTAATCACAAAAACAACCCATCAAAATACAAAAGAGGTTCACAAAAGCAGAACAGAGACAAAAACAATGGCTCACAGGTTAAACACGCAAAACTATAAAGCAACAAATGGGCACATACAAAATCGAAACGACCAACGCCAGTTTGTGCATCATGCGGAAAAACTTTCGAGTGCAGGTACGCAAACTTTGGGCATAGACAATGCAGGTAAACACAAAGCAGATAGTTACATCAAATTAAGCTAAACTTAACCGACAAGTCTCTATTCCCAATTTACAGTTCATGCTGGTTCAATGGCTCAGCAAGGAGGAATGGCAGGGCAAT